>CAUYON010045893.1:0-227906 GCA_963573935.1 Arctocebus calabarensis
CTCTGAACCTCTTCTGTTGTTCTTTTTTTTGAGACAGAGCCTCAAGCTATCACCTTGGATAGAGTGCCATGACATCACAGCTCACAGCAACCTCCAATTCCTGGGCTCAAGCGAGTCTCTGGCCTCCGCTTCCCAAGTAGCTGGGACTATAGGCACCTGCCACAATGTCCAGCCATTTTTTGGCTGCAGCCATCATTGTTGTTTGGTGGACCCCAGGCTGGATTCGAACCCACCAGCTTAGGTGTACGTGGCTGGCGCCTCAGCCTGTTGAGCCACAGGCGCCGAGCCTCTTCTGTTGTTCTTGAAGGTAACCATCACTAAAGACCAGGACACTTTGTGGGTAGGGTCAGAACTGCCTTCTTTGACTCAGATTCTTCTGAAGCCAGTCCTGGAATAGTTCTAGAATGGAATGATCATGTGGTCAGGGGGGACCATACTTCCTCAAAGGCTTAAAGTGGTGACTGAAGCATTCTCTGTCCTGAAGCTTCACCTCACCTTTGTGGACACATTTACTTTCTAAGTTGCACTAGATTAATCAGTAAGTTTTGAATGCTGCTCTAGGAAGGCCTGGTGAACTTGCTCGCTGCCTGGGGTACGTAAGCCTGGAGCTGGTCTTTGGGCTGAGACCCCACTGCAGTCCTGCCTCTCTAAGGGGGGTGCCCGTAGTCCGGGGCTGTTGCTGCAGGTTAGCCTGGTGGGGATTCAGGCCTACCGAGCTGAACAGGAACTCTGGAGAAGGCAGGAGGCTATAGTGTCTGGCCACTCCTGTATAGGTGGCTTCAGTTAGAAGCAGACTTGAGAGGTGTAGCCAAGCCTTGGTCGGACAGGAAATGTAACCCAGCACTGTGGAGTGGCATGTGGCTGCTCTGCTGGCCAGAGACATCAGGGGACAGAGGACGGGTACACTTAAGGACACTGGCAGGGTTTGGTCCGCTTACACCCAATAAAATACTCAGAGTATTTTGGCTTGTAGCAGCCTAGACCTGAAGCCCATGCTGGCCGCGTCTCCACAGACAGCCCAGGGGAGCCTCTGACGCGGCCCTTCACACCACTGCCTGCTGTCTATCCATCTGCAAGGCTCCGGCCACATTTGCAGTGGCGGGATGGACCGGAATCCAGATAGGGCTGGGCAGACAGGTGTCTTCCTGCAAGTGCTTCTGGTGGGAAAAATGAATTGAAGCTCAAATTCTCTTCTCTTAGAGATCAGGTGGCTGTTGATTGGTTTTTGATACTAAATGGCAAATTATTAACACATCACGTTTTCCTGCATGCCACTGCTGGGGACCCTGCACTCCCCAGGAAAGAAGGCCACCATGTCCTTCCCCATTTCCTCCTGCCACCTGCAGGAGTTGTGTGCAAAGACACTCCTGTGTTCATCTGCAGGCAACTTGTCAGCGAGCCGGGTTGCAGTGGCCAGAAATGGGGCTTCTCCTCTGCTGCGGGCAGCTTGGCCCCTGAAGTGGGGCTCCCCGGGCACCACGGATTGATACAGCGGGTGCCACACAGTACCGGCAGCTCCAGTACATTTCAGGTCTGCACTTACCCCTGAGAACTCCCTGGTTTTCTTCAGATGAGGGCGCCAGGCCTCACATTAGTGTCCAGTCCAGCTCTGCGCGATGTGATCTGACCCTATCTGACTCTGAGTAGCCACTCGTTTTCAGCCCAGCATCCTGTGCCCGGCGCCATCTGGTTTGGGGCTGAGGCTGTGTCCAGAGGTCTCCAGCAAATGACCACCACACACTTGCAGAACTATATAGGTTCTAGGGACAGAGGTGGGCAGATTACTGGGCACAGAATGGTACCTGGTGAAGGGCACTCTGCTGCTTTTGGGTGCTGGGAAGCAGCCATTTATGAAGAACTGGACTGAGCTCCTGACCAAGGTGCAGCTGGTGGACAGCAGGGAAGAAAGGAGAGGACCTCTGTAATGACTATTATCCCAAATGTGTCCTTAGGGGGAGGTCTGGGTGGCTTGGAGCTCTGAGGTCCAGGCCCAGGTCTGCCCATCATAGGGCCATCCCAGTAAGCTTTGCCCCCTGCCCAGGGCAGGTGCCAATCTAGACCTTACAGTGGGGGGACATCAATTCCTGGGCCACCTCCTACGGTCTGGTGGGCTGCCAGGTGCCCTCCCCTCTGAAGATAAGCACAGTGTGACTCTGGTGGCCTGTCTACTTCCAGCAGCCACAGGCTGGGCACTAGGGCTACACCAGGGTTGGAAGTCTTCAGGCCTGGGTTCTGTGGGCACATCAGGACAGTGTTCCTTAATTGGTTGGGGATGCTTCCTCAACCTCAGCCTTTTCTCCCTGGGCTGATGCTTCCTTGTGGAAGGTTACAAGGTGACCTGGGTCCACAGTGATCTAGAACAACCTCTTCCCAGAGCCCAGAGAGTTAAGGGACAAGCTGCTGATGGGTTCACACCTGTTTCTCTGAGGAGCACTCAGCACCTTGGCCCCTCCCTGGTTGCTACCAACTTTGTTTGTCCCAGTATGACAAGGAATTAACTGATGATGTATTTGGGGGGTTGCAGCCTACAATTACTACCCCCTGGAATTTTCTGTCTCTGCCATCGGATCCTTTGGCCTTAGGTTTTCTATAATCCTGAATTTCAAGGACCCAGGTGGGGCATGTTCCCTGATGCTCCTGAGGCTTATGGGGCAACCTGACCATCCTCAACTCTGCATCTGTTGTTCCACTTTTTCCAGCTGTATTTCAGAATATCACAGGGGCACACACACGTTCTGGTTATGTAATTTGTTTTGGTATGACTTAAGTCAAAAATATAAGGGAGCCCTTCACCCAGAATGTGCGCATTGCACCAGTGAGGTGTTACTTTACCCCCTGCCCCCCTCCACACACACTTGGCTTCCACTGAGTTCCGCCTACATGTGTGCACAGATGCTGACCTGTAGGTCCAGTTTGGTGTTGAGTGTTGAGTGTTTGTTTTTCCATTCTTACGGTATTTTACTTAGAAGAATGGTGTCCAGCTGCATCCAGGTTGTTACAAAAATACTAGTCACCTTGATTTTTCTAGGCGAGTAGTGCTGTGTGCTTCAGCCACCGTGGGCTGCTTATGTATTGATGGGCACTGGGGTTGTTTCCACATTTTTGCGATTGTGAGTGCAGGTGTCTTTTTGATAAAGTGACTTTATTTCCTTTGGGCAAATACCCAGCAGTGGGATTTCTGGATCATATCATGTGGCGGGTCTGCTTTGAGTTCTTTGCGGAATCTCCTTGTGACTTTGCACAGAGGTTGTGGCGTATGCAGTCCCACTGGCAGTGTGAAAGCACCGCTTTCTCTCTGCTCCCCCCTGGCTCTGTTGTCTGGGGACTTTAAGTAAAAGCCCTTCTCACTGCAGCTCTTCCCTGTCCTGGGCCAGGACCAGCCCTTCTGAGCTGGACAGGAGTCATTTAAGTGCTCTGCAAATGATCAGAGCCACTTACCAGCCCTCTGCAGGCACACAGTAGAATAAAGAGCTGTTGTTTTTTGAAGTGGGTATTCTCCTCAATGATGACCCCTCCTGGGATTCCTGCAGATGCAGAAAGACCCCGAGTGCCTGCAGCACAGTCCCCCACGGTTTTGCGAAGCTCTGGGGCACCGTGTGCCCGGCTGGTGCAGGAAAGTGACGTGGACACAGCCACCTCCCAGAGTCCTGAGGTGACTGGCGCCCCCAAGTCTGCCTTTCATCCAGTGTACTGGGGGTCCACACATCACTGTGGCCAGTCCCAGGCCCACTGACCAGCTGAGTTGTCCTCATGTAACCTCCCATGCCTGGCAACCGCTTTCCTACAAAGAGCCATCTTTCTGTCCCTGCGGGTGGCCACTAGGCCTGTCCCTCTCCACTAGGCTTGACTTCTTGCTCCAAGGGTGGCCTTGCAGATGCCTGACGATGCCTGTCAGGATGTAGTGTGATAGATGGATGGGCCAGGAGTTTGGGGGCTGGGGTCCAAAAGGTTGACATGACTGTGCACTCCCGTGGGACAGAACCATCCTGTAGTGAGTGCCAGTGTCCTGGGAGGTTCTGAGCTTTCAGAAGGAGGTCTGGCTCTGGCCCACAGTGACCCCAGGGACAGGGCTGTACATCCCAGCAGGCTGGAGCCCCACAGGACCTATGGTGGCAGCAGTGAAGCAGTGACACCCAGGCTGCTATCAGGATGCTTCAGGGGACCCTTTGGGGGAGCCTCAGGGGCCTGGATTAGGTGCTCACCAGGCAGGTGGTGGGGCAGCCAAACTCTGCTTGGGCACCAGGGCTCATGCCACACAGCCTAGCCCGCCCTGCCATCCCTGCACAGTGGGGCCAGCAGGTCTCACATCTTCTCCCTTGAACTCACAACTCTCCCTGCACACTTCTGCTGGCCACCGATCAAGGCTTAAACCTGCCTGTCCCACTAACAGGCTCGGGCTTGGGAAAGGTGCCCTTGGGCTTCATACCTCTAACAATGGCCCTCAAGGGCACTGCTCATCTGGCAGAGCCAGCGGCGGTGGACAGGGAGGGAGGGACCCTCTGCTGGCCATGTGGCCTCTTTCTTTCCCCAGACCCCTAAGTCCTGGCCATGGATTTGCTTCATAGACGTGGCTGTCTGGGGAGATGTGGGGGAAAGGGGGCTGCTCTTTGGGGATGAGTCCCTGTGGCCTGGGTGAGGGAGGCAGAAGATTCCCCTGTGAAGCTGGAGGAGATGCAGCCCTAACAAGGGGGTGGACGAGGCTGGGTTTGGGGGAGGGGCTGAGGACCCACCCAGCCTGGGAGCAGCGGGTGTCTCCACTTCTCTGGCTTGTATTATGAGACCAAAGGACAAGAATGTGCAAGTGGACCCGTGTGCAACGAGTCTCCAAGAGGGGACTCGGCATGACGCTCACCTGGAACACAGACCTGGCTGGACCCGCCGGCTCTAGCAGGTGCTTCCTGGGCCCTCGTGGTGGCTTTGGCCGGGACCCAGCATGCTCAGCTCACCTGCTGCCTGCGCCCAGACCCTTTCTCCTCCTGATGCCACTGGCACTGCCCCCGCACCTCCAGATTGTGTCATATTGGTAGGCCCTGAAAAGAAAATTTAGGAGCGACGGCCTGTGTCCTGCACCTTTAGAGTGAGATCACTGCAGCACTCAGGTCTCTCAGCGCAGCAGCAGCTGTTGCCCACCTGTGTTTCCGAAGTCACGGAAACCTCTCGGTCTTGGCACACGGCATTCTGACCTTCCAAGGGGTGCCTGCCAGAATCACACCTGTTGGTGTGGAGGCCTAGGTGGCAGGGCCTGGAGGCCAGAGAGTGTTCTGGCTGGAGCTTGTGCTGAGGAGGCTGATCTTTAAATCCTACACCTCTGGTTGCCCCAGGGTCGCCCCAGTGACTCCCAGCGGGCTCCCTGCTTTCCCCGGGGCACTTGGGGCTGGTCCATGCACCTCACTTTCTCAAAATGTTTTCCACACACTAATGAGCCCTCCTCCCACCCACCCTTGAAGGAAGAGCTCTCTCCTCTTAGCAGTGGGGAGACCTGAGTCTTTCCTGGAGGCTGTGGGCAATTGCTTAACCCCTGTGACCGCTGGGAAGGAGGCTGGCGATGCAGGAACCTGCCTTAATCAGCAGGAACAACGCTTTTCTCTCCCAGGCTGTTTGCTTGGCCCATAAATTAAATACGCCCTTAAAGGCCAATTCTCCTTTAGTGGGTGAAGGGTTGGGAGAAGTAGAATTCAAACACAAAAATAAAGTGTTTGTGCAAAGGAGCCCCTGGGTGAACATGCACTCGGCCTGTAGCAGGACAGGAAACAACTGGGCCCTGCCTCTGCCATCTGAGGCAGAGGCATCCACGCCCTGATGGTGGTGGCAGGGGCGGCGTTGCTGGGAGCTCCACAGCCAGGGTCTCAAGCAACAAGGCTGCGTGTTAATTACCCCTTCTAATTCACCTTCACTCCAAGTCAATGGGGAAGTTTATGGGGGGGTGCAGTGGAGTCCTTTCAAACCTAAACAACTTCAGATCTTTGAGGTGGAGGGAACAACAGCTGCAGTTATGTTGTTGCGTTTCTGAAAGGAGCTTCAGTCAATTAAAAAGGAACCGTTGGCCACTTAATAACACAATAATTACTTCTGCAAATGCCGCTAAATTAAATAAGCGTTATTCCCATGACTTCTTTCCCCCAAGACTTTGGTTTCTTTCAAAAGAAAATATTCTACTTCTTGCACTGATCTGTTTGTGACACGTGTGAGGAATCTGAAATCATTTTTCTTGTATTTAAAAGTTCCTGTCTCCCTGGATGCTTCTATTTCACCCGCGATGTCGGGAGCCCGGAGAGACAAGGGCCAATAGGACCACAGGACTGGTCACTTTCACCGGTTTTCAAACCAGCAACACAGGGGGGCTTGGGCGGAAGGTTCCAGAGGGGAGTGGGAGGTGCCCAGGGGTTTGGGTGCCTGGCGGGGCTCAGTCCCAGTGCTGCCACCACCTGCCCTTTGCCTCACCCTCTTTGCTCTTTCCTGCCCTTTTTAATGTTATTGAGGTGAAACTCATTCAAAGTGAGCATTTTAACGTGAGCGATTCGGTGAGGTTTTGTAAAACCACCCTGTCCTGTAATCACCCCACTTCAGTCCAGTGCCAAGACTTACTGTCACTGCACACGGAGACCCCGTGGCATTAGTGGTCACTGCCTGCTCCTCTGCCAGGCCCTGGCCACCTCTACTCTGTGCCCCATCTCCAGGGACACTTTATAGAAATGGAATTGGACAGTGTGGCTTCTTTCACTGAACATCACATTTTCAGGGTCCATCTGTGCCATCCCAAGTGTCAGAGCTTCGTATGGACCTGGCTCTGTTTGTTTCTTCACGGATTTGCTGATGGACGTTGGGCTCTCTCTTTCGGTGATTTTGAACATTCACCTGTTGGCATCTCTGGCCGGTGCTCTGGGATGGAGGCCCAGGGGTGGAGTAGCTTTGCTTGGGGTCTGAGCCCTTCCACGCCCTCCCTCCCCTCCACTGTGCCTCAAGCTGCCCTCTGGTGTGGTTCTAGGCCACGCTATCTTGGCACCAAACTTCTCTTAGGACTGACCCCAAAGGAAGACCCATCTCTAATAAATGAGCTGGAGACTGTTTTCTTTGTTCAGTCTGCTGACCTGCAGCCCTGTGACTCCCATGGCCTTGGCAGGCCTGATGTGAACCCACCACGAGGGCATGAGGAACTTGCAGTAACCTTCCCTGAGACCAGGGCAGCCCCAGCAGGGTGTGTAGAGTGGCCACCTACGGGGGCAGTCGCTCTGGGAAAATCTCACAGTGGCCCAAGTTCCCAGTGCTCCTAAGAACTTAGGCGCCTACCTATTCCCTGATTCCAAGGCCACAGGTGAAGACCAAGTGGTTCTCCAAGAGCCCTGGGTTGGCCCGTGAGGTGCAGGCAGCTCTTGCTCTCCTAAAGCAGAAACCGTCCAAGTGTCCCCATGTGGTGGCAGGGCCCGAGGGCAGTTGCAGGGAGGACTAGGCTGTGTTGCATATCACAGACATCAAACTCTCTGCTAGCACCTCATCCTCAGGAATCTTGGCTCAACAAGGAGCAGAGGTGGAGATGGCAGCCAGACGCCTTCGGGGCCTCTGCGACCCTCCGTTCCCACTGGGGCCCAATGACCAAGTGGTCCCCGAGCCTCACACAGGGGTGGGGGGTGCTGCAGAGGCTGATGCTGAGTTGTCTCCTCCAGGTGACGGTGACGTTGTAAATAACATGTATGAGCCTGACCCGGATCTGCTGGCTGGCCACAGTGCTGAGGACGAGACTGAGGACAGTGTCATGTCGCCCGTCCCCACAAGCGAGGACTTCACCCCCAAGGAGGGCTCGCCCTATGAGGCCCCAGTGTACATTCCTGAAGACATTCCTGTCCCACCAGACTTTGAGCTGCGAGAGTCCTCCATCCCAGGGGCCGGCCTGGGCATCTGGGCCAGGAGGAAGCTGGAAGTCGGGGAGAGGTTCGGCCCCTTCCTGGCGGCGCCCCGGGCTACACTGAAGGATACCGACTTCGGATGGGAGGTAAGTGCCTGCGTCTGAGTGCGGCTGGTCCTAGCACTTGGTCTGTGTTCAGTGTGTTTTTGCAGCCGCTGCCAGGCGGGGGCCTCTGTCGGGCAGCGTCCGAGTGCCTCGCCTGTCCCTGTCTGTGCTCATTGTGCCCCAGACAACCTCATGGTGGCCGGTCAGCCTGGAGATGGTATTTCTCTCCTCCCCAAAATGTGTCTTTCAGGAGTGCATGTCTTAAAATATCATGTGCTGCCCGCTGGGGTGGAGATGCTAGCGCTGCCCTGTGGTAGGGCAGGGGGATAACTGAACATCTGCGAGCAGGCAGCTTCACTCAGGGCTTCACTGCAGGCCGAGCCCTGTGCTGCCCCTGATGCCCCGTGTACACTGACACCCAGGCTTTTGCCCTCCTGCCCTGGTCAGCAAGCCGACTGAGAGAAGCTCCAACTTCCCAGGTCAAGGGGGCACAAGCCCCATCCTGCCAGGAAGGGATGCCTTGCTGTTTACGTTTCCTTGGCCGGCCTGAGGGTTCTGGAGCCATGCATGCTGGATGTGCTTTGGCGGGGTACAGCAGAGGGGTCAGGCAGATGAGCTGGAGCGTCCAGACGGGTCCTGCTCAGGCCACGGGGCCCTGGTTTCGGAGACTCTCACAGTGGTTTTGTGGGGACTAAGAGGCCCACAGGGGCACTCATCCTCGCTGGCCCCAGCCTTTCTGCCAGGCCCCACAAGCTAATTTTCAGTGATATTTTTGGCAGAATCCTGGCCTGGGGGGAAAATGGGATTGCAAACCCAGATTCCTTCTGGTGTTTCTCAACCTCCCAAAGTACTTAGATTGGGGTCATTTCTAGGAAGGGCACAGTCCCAGGACAGAATAAGACCTTGAGGGCCAAGCAGTTGAGTCCCCTAACGGCAGGGGCTTGGGGCAGTAGGGCAGGGTCTTGTCCTGTCACCTCTTCTAGAAGCTCTGGAAAAGTTCCCAGATTGTCTGTGCCTCAGTTTCCTGTACAGAGTGAGCCAGGGATTCAGGTCTGTGCTCACCTTCCTCAGCATTGAACTTCACACACAGATGCTTTCTTTGGAACCTTGAGGGGCTCTTGTGCCCCGCCAGATCCCCTGGGGACATTAGCACTTACAACTGATGCTATGGACACCAAGGAAGCCCGGGCAGGCTGATGCCTGGAGTGGGGCCCAGTTGTCACAGGTGGGCCCCTGAGGCAGGTGGTTTGAGGCTCCTGGTAGCTCATGGGGTTTTGTCTGGCTCCTTGTTATGGACATGGGGACGTAGAAGCCTTTACCTGACTGTCACCTTGAGGCCCCAGGCACAATAGAGAGGTGTGAGGCTCCAGATGCATCAGAGGATGGCCACAGTGGAGTCCATGGTCCTCCCAGATGGTGGAGCCATAGCTCAGGGAGCCAGTGCATCCCCTGCCATCTAGAGGACAGGAGTCCCCGTGCAGAGGGCTCACCCTGGGTCACCTTCAGGAGAGACCAGAGCAGGAGAGAGCTGGAATCACAGCCCTCAACAGGCCTGTGCCATGTTCCGTGGCCTGTAGGGTCATCGCTTCTAGAGCCCAGAGAGCATTTCTCAGGACACGTGACTGTGAAATGGGACTGGCCTGGCAGCGGCAGCCTGTCCCGCCCGACTGCGCCGGACAGGAATTTCAGGGTGTTTGACGCACTCAGGAAGGTCTGACTGTTTAATTAGTAGGTGGCTTCTAGATGGTCAGAGGGTGAACGAGGCCTTCAGGGAGCGCTTTGGATGACTTTGGGGTGACTTTGTTCCTGTCCGCCCTGATACAAGTTTCTGTTTGCTTTTATTTATTCATTTATTTAAAGGAATCGCCCATATCACAGTGGCCCGGCTGGTGCCAGGTCCGGTTGGGCCCTGCCGTCACCCATCGGCCCTGTGGACTTTGCCACATTATTTATTCTCTGCATACGCGAGGGAACGCTCTCCCTCCGGGGTGCGCCGCCCATCTCTGCACAGAGCTTGGTCTGCAGCGGTGACCTGCGGCTGCCTCTCGCCCAGTGCTCGGGGATATCTGTGCCCTGCGCAGCTGCCTGCACCTGGAATCGTCCCGTCTGACCTTGTGTTCTTTGCAAGCTCAGGCACCACTTGCCTGGCTTTGTGACTTGTCTTTGGGCTTTCCTGATTTCCGCCTGGGGGCTGAGGCATCTGTGCGTGTCGGGGGCATGAGAAAGTCAAAGCAGAGTCCAGCGGGCAGCCCCTTCCCCCCACAGGAGGAGGAGCAGGAAGGCTGACACTCAGGGTGAAGCCACTTGTGCCTGAAATAAGTGAAGACAGCCAAAGCAGCTTCTCCCCCAGTTGCAGAGACCTCCGTTGGGGTTTCGGGGGCAGGAAAAGTAACGGGCTTGCCCTTAAGCAGCCTGACCAGGGTTTCCATACGTCCCCTGACTTGGTCAGCTGCTGTTTTCACTTTGTGCTTTGCCTTCCAGGGGTGTGAACTGCGGATGGGGCAGGAGAAGCAGGTGCCGCCCTCTGGGGGCCTTGTCCTGACTTCTGCCCTGGCTGTGGGTCTTCTGATTGCTATGGACAGGGACCTGCCATAGAGGGTCACCCAGACCCCAGGGTTGGGGCCTCTGCATGGCTCTGGAGGGAACCTTGGGGAGGTGGCTGCAGACCCCCAGGCATTTGTGCTACTCAGTCCGGAGTGGCCCAAGGCGATGTGACCAGCGCTACTGGGCAGTGTCATGCCATGGGGGCCTGGGGAGCCTGGGACTGCCACAGGAAGATCCCAGGCAACACACACACGTCCTGGCTTTATGCATAACATTGTTCACTCTCACACTGGCAGCTGAGTTTTATGAATCGGAGTGTTTGACTTTACTACGGTTTATATGATATTCAGTTACTAAAAAGGACAAGTGAAGATGACGGATGAAACCTGAGAAGGACCCGGCCTGGTGACAGCTTCCCTAGAGGTGGCTGGGTGGATGATTTGGGGACCTCCACAAGTGCCTAAGGGAGGCTGCCCTTGGGGGTGGCCCAGGAATTGGGAGTGGCGTCCACAGGGGATTAGAGCAGTCCCCTCCCCTGCAGACCCCTCTGAGGACAGGTTTGAAATAAAAGTCACACTGGTGGGCCATTTTGGGCCACCATGGAAAGAGTCCTTTCTACGCTGGCAGCAGTGTTCCTATCTGGGACCATACAGCCGACATGAATTAAGAAGGTCCTATTTCCTTTTGTCTTTCCGTGAGGAGAGACACGGTGCCCAGCTACATGGATGACCCACTGCCTGGGCACTGAGGGGTCGAGGGGTCAGTCATGCTGCCTCAAGGCGGCTGCGGCTTCAGCACCTGGGTCCTGGGCATCTTGGTGTCTGCGGGTACGTTCTGTTGGCCAAGCAAGACCTGAGGCAGCTCAGCAGCTGTGGTTCCTCCTCCCATCACTTGCTTCCTGCCCCCTGCCTCCTCCTTCTGCTGAATAGGATACCCCTTTTCCTGGGTGCTTTGAGGCACACCAGCACAGGGCCCCCGACTCTGTGCTAAGAAATGCATCCTGAGTCGGATGCCTCTGGCTTGACTCTGGCCGCGTCTGTGTGTGGAAATGTCCCCCGGGGTCCCTGTCCCCTGTGCGTGGGCAGGGCTCTGGGATGAGCCGCCTCCATCTGGACCCAGCTGGGTTTCTCCGGAAACACCACATGCACTCTGCCTGCTGACACCAAGGCCCACCCTGCCCAGAATAAATCACCCTGTGATTGCATTTTATTGCCCTGAAGTCTGCAAAAACAATGATTTTGATCATTTGTTGAGTAAATCATGACATTTATCATCACGCTGTTTATTTTGCTAATTAAGAGGTGACCGCCAGTGATAGCCCAGAGGGCGGCAGGCTCGGGGAGGGGCTGGGGAAGCCACCTGCCCAGGGGCCTGCGTGGAAGTGAGTCCACCAGGTTGCTGGGAGTGCTGGGGACAGTTTCTTTCTGAATGGGCCACCAGCTGGACTGGGACTGTGTGTTACCCAGGAAGTGTGTCTCCCCAGAAAGGCTCCCAGCCATGCTGGTGCTCAGCCTGCGGTCGGCACTCAAACATTCTCTGCTGAATAAACGTGGCTGCCTCTGTTTAAGAAGCTGGAGAAAAATGTTAATGTGAATTGATGGGGTTTCAATTATCTGAAGAATTTACTCAAGTGGACTATCTCGTCCCCTGGCATTAGTCGCTGAATATTAACATACGTGTTCGTTTGTTCAGTCAATAAACAGGCCATGTCTGGCTCAGGGCCTGTGGGCGTCTCTGGACCTAAAGGGGAAATGTCCCAGAGGCATTGGGCTACCCCAATTCTCCAGCTTGAGACTGTGTGGCACCCAAACTGGCACCTGCAGGGCCACTGGAGGACTATGGGGGTCTCAGTAGGCTCCAGGGCCAGCTGGTCACCCCTGTGGACCTGAGCTTCTCCAACAGCTGGGGAAAATTTTAGAGTGAATTATCAGAAGCATCTGACCTTGAAGGAAGGCATGGGCCTATGGGGAAGGGCCCCTCCTGTGCACATGTGCTTGTCTGCCCTGTGTATTTTAGAAAATCAGTTCTCTGCCTCCAGCCAGGGAACATGAGGAGCCATGGCATATCCTCAAGTGGCAGGACAGGGAGGAAGGCTGGGCACAGCCCCATTGGGCATCTGTGTCTGGAGCAGAGGGGCACAGTGCGGGGACTCTAGCCCCTGACCTCCCGGCACCAAGGTCCTCTGTGGGCTTTAGAGGCACCGTGAGGCAGCGTCAAGAACCAGCTTCTCCAAGGGCTGAGGAAACGCTCCAGGGTCCCCAGGGCTGAGACCTAGTTCAGTCTGATAGTAGGAGGGACAGAGGGGAGGTGCCGCCAGGCCTGTGGCGTGGGGTGGGGAAGTCACAGGGGCGCTTCCTCTGAGTGGTGACTACGGCCTGGCGTGGCTGTGAGGCACATGTGTACACTAGGTCACCAGGCTGGGAGGTGGCTCCGGCCTCGAAGGGCATCTATGTAGCTCCCCGCCTGGGTCTGGCTTCCATAGCCTCAAGACCCCTAGTGCTCAGGCCCCAGCCTGGAAAACTGGGGTCCCTCTCCCTGGGCTGCTCACCCACTCAGACACCGGGCAGCCTCAGTCTCATTGCCAGGGAGTTTTAGCAAGGCCAAGAAACATTACAGGGATCCCCCAATAATTCTTTGAATGTTTTGTGGAGGCAGAACATTATAAAGAGAGAGCCACCCAAACCGTCATGTGCGCCGAAGTGAATGTGCCCCCAGAGAACACAGTAATGTGCTTAGGGACCCTCTCCCGGGTTAGGGACCCTCCCTGGGGTTTGGAGAGAGGTGGAGCCCTGGCAGGGCAGAGCGAGTTGGAGGTGCCCCTGAGGTCGGAGGTGCTCAGAAGCCCACAGAGCGTCTCTGTCCCTGTAACTGATGGCACAGTAGTCAAGGGCCACGGCCTTCCCATTTCTCCCGGCACCATGACATCAAGTCCAGACATTTTTAGCCCAAGCATGCCATGAAATCCTGCACTATCTTAGGCCCAGCTCCGAGACACGGGTATATAAGGAATTTTAGAAAAAAGGAGAGAGATGACTAAGAATACCTCTGATGGCTCTCCTTTATTTCCTTAAGGGGTAATAACTCAGTCGCAACCCGGCAGAGGGTACTTTCTTTAAATAGAGCATTCTGATTCACAAGCGAAAAAGGAAATAAATATTTTCTTTTCATATTCAAGAGACATCCACGAATACCAACTTCTTAAATGGTATTTTGCCATCCGCATCTCACACCCCACCCCCAGTGACACCCGGAGCCCACCCTCACTCGAGACGGTTTGCTTGTGAACCAGAGGTGACACCCAGTGCCCAGGCATCAGAAGAGGAGGGAGGTGACTCCTCCTTGGGGAGCCAGCTCGGCCCCTCCCAAAGGCTGCCTGTGAGAACAAGGTGCCCCACAGTGCCTTTCTATCCCTGCTCCCTTCCTCCTTCCTTCCTTCTTTTCCTCAAGGAAAGTGAGGACTTCAAAGTCAGGGAATGCAGCAAGGCACCTGGTGCCTCGTGTGTGCTCGGCAAAGCCCTGCGGCCACACACTGGGCAACAGGAAAGGCCTCAGCCACTCTCCTGGCAATGATTAGGACTGGCCACCCTGGTGGAAGAAACTGAGGCTGAGGACACAGAAGAAACCCAGTTGGTTGATGCAGGGACACCATGATCAGGGCCCTGCTCAATCACTGGGTCGTCAACATGACCTTGACCTCCCTCCCTGCCTGGAACTGTGTCTTCCTGTCTGTAAAGCAGATTCTGAGCCCAGCCCTTTGGGTCATAGTGGACTGAGAGTGTCGGGCATTGGCAGGGAGCTGTGTTCACTGTGAGCAGCTGTCTATGGTACCAGAACTCTCCAGACCCCGGAAAGAGCCACCAGCCACAGCTAAGTCAGCTTGGGAAGGGTTCTCTGGAGAACAGAGCTTTGCTCAGGCAGAAACTACAGTGTCCTTGGCTCTGGCAGCCTGTGGGGCCTAGAGCTGAGACCCCCTAATTCCACCTGGTTGTGGAGTCCCAAGGAGCTGTGGTCCTCAAAGGATTGTACTCAGAATCCACAGGGCACTTCCAAAATGCAGATTCTGGGCCCTGCCCTCTACCTACTGGGTTAGAACTGATGGAGTGGAGCCCGGGAACCTGCATTCTAGTAAGCAATGCTGAGTAGCAGGTGGGGGCCCCCTCTAGGGGGGAAAGGCCCTTGTTCTAAATCCCCCCCATAGGAGCCCGAGGGGCTGTTCCCAGAGGTGCAGCCACCACGGGTAAGGACAGAGTCCTCTCTGACCACAGGCCTAGTGGGAGCTGGTAAGGGGCAGCTGAGGGGTGCAGAGGAAGGGCAGGCTAGGGGTACTAAGGCCCTAGGAGCAGCCTGGGGCCCTACAACTTGGGGTGTCAGCGTCTTCTCCCCATTTTGTGAGCCTCCCTGGGGGGAAGTCCCCTAGGATGGGCTGGCTGGAGCAGTGTTCAGCGTCCTGACCCAGGTGGTGTCCCTCTGCTCCACATCACTGTGTGCAGTTCCTGGTATGTGCCAGCACAGCTGAGAGCATACTGGGTTCCACTGCTCCTCTTTACCCGGTGTCAAGCGGCCCCCAGGCTCCCGGGGGGACTCAGCCGGCCCATTCCTCGTTTGATCCTGCAGCCTGGCGTCCGCATGGAGCCCAGCAGGCGTGGCACAGACCTGGGACCCCTGACTCTGCACCCCAGGCTGGTCACTGTGGGTTGGGGCTGGGGTTCAGGCTCAGGTTCTTGCTGCCCCGAGAGTAGGCAGCCCCTCTGGCCCTCTGGCTCCTATAGCCTTCCCTGGGGAGGTAGGATGAAGCCAGGCTGCTAAGACTGGAGGATCCTCAGGGCGGATACTTTGTACTGGATGTTTCTCAATTTAGAGCAACTTCCCAGCAGGGAGCAGAGGGGTGGGAGGGCAACCCTATCGAGGGGGCAGTGCTGGCCCTACCGATCCCTGGGGAGCCCCACAAGACCTGCCCACCAGCTCCTACATGGCCCTCCCTCCCCACAGGGTCAAGCAAGAGTCCCAGGCGTTCCAGGCCATAAAAAGTCTCCCTGGGTCATGGGACAAGGGCGTGAATGTTGTTGCTGCTGCCGAGGCCAGCGATAGGCAGCAGGTCCTGCAGAGCCAGGCCAGGCCTGCTTATCAAAATGTCTCCCATGGTGGGCATTCCTGGGGGCCAGGCCATCCCCTGGGGTGAAAAGGCGTCACAGGCCTCCTTGGCCTCTGCCAGAGACACTCATGGGCCCACCCAGGGCAGTGGCCCAGACAGTCCCCTGCAGCCTGTCTTTCTTTGTTGGGCACCTGCTCACAGGCAGAAGCTGCTCAGGGCTATCGTGGGCATCTGGCATCCCCTGGGCTGGGTGTGATCTGACTGAGGGCAGCTACGTGCAATGACCCGGTCAGTCCTGGGGTGAGAGGTTAGTCTGAGCTCTGGGCAGAGGCCCCTAGGGAATGGCTAGGAGCCAGTGTCCTTTGTGTCATGGAGGAGTTGTTCCACATGGCCTTCCCTGGCCAGGCTTTTCTTATTGTTTAAAACATACATGAATAAAATGGCCTAAAAGTGTTGATTTTCTGCTGTCAGGCCATCAGGGTGCGCCTTGGTATGTGTGGTGTTGGGGAGGGGTCCGCCCTCGTTTTGCTCCAGGGGCCTCACTGGCTCTAAGCTCCCTGGGGCACTCAGGATGGCGGGTCCCAGCTTGTGCGGTTGGTCAGCCCCCTTGTGCATTCTGGGGGGTGGCTTTGGGGTGCTGTCCCTGCCGTCCCGGTGAGGAGGTGCCTGTGCATGGGCCTGGGCTGCTGTCCCGAGGGCGCCTGGTGCAGCTGACTGGGGCAGGGCAGGATCAGCAGCCTCCAGCAGGGCCGGGGAAGCGCTCGACTGGCCTTCGGGAGTCCCGTCCTCCTGGGCTAATGCCCAGTTTAATTGTGCGTCCCATTGTGTCGTGTCTGTTCAATCATGTTCCAAAATACCGACATCCACTCCTTTCCCATTTAGATCTTTCTAAAGTCCATTCTGGCTTATCAGCACCGTAATTTCACGAGCAAGGCTAAGATTTCTGCCATTTAGGCCCCAGGCATTGTCTGTGGCGGCGGCAGCTGAGATAAACCCTCACCCAGAACAAAGTCGAGGTGACCTTTTACAAGGAGACGTGGCCTTGCTTCCCTCCAGACTAATTTATCAGCCGACGTTGCAGCCCCAGCGCTCAGCAGAGGCTCAAGAGAGCGCGACGCGCGGTGGGGCGAGGGGGGAGCAGGACTCCTGGTGACTCCTCGTTCCCAAAGGTACCTCTGGGTCCACTGAGACATGAGCTGCAAATAGCTGGGGGACACCAGGAACCCACTGGGGCCGGGAGACCCAGCTGGGCATTCATGGAACTGGGGGGGGGGGGCTTTGGGCCTGAAAGTCTAGGAGAGGTGGCCCAGCCCCTCCCCAGCCCTATTCTGTGTGAAGGGTCGTAGGACTGGAAATGAGTGACAGTGACTCTAACAGAACAGCCAGTAGGCCTCGTCCCCCTGCTGTCACGTCTCTGCTGAGTGGCCATGCCAGCTCCTGTGCTTGGTGTGTACAGAGGCCTCTGGCCAGGCCCGTGGTCCCTCCCTGTCCACTCTAGGGACCAGGCTTGCTCGGCCAGCTGAGGGCTCGCTATAGAGCTTGGTTCCCAGGGAGCTGCTGAGTACCTGTGGGTGGACTTTGACGTGCTTCATACATATGAAGACTCCCCAGGGCTGGAGCGTGAGACCCTGGCCAGGTGTGTCAGCTGGATTGAGACCCTGGGGCACTTCCGGCAGGAGGCCACTCTGCTGGTCCCCCGCACCTGCCCTCGCTGCCACCCACCCACCCTGTGCCGTCTCTCAGAGGGACCACTGTGGACCCTTCCTCAGGCCTGAGCTGGAGTTGGTGTGCTGCGGCCCTCACCTCTGAAGTACAGCAAAGCCGTGATCCGGGGATGGGGAGCACAGGTCTCCTCTCTCTCTCTCTTTCCCCCACCCAGGAAATTCAGAAGTGCCCATCATCCTAGGGCCCATCTGGGGAAGGGAATAGTGAGTCCCCTTGGAGCACATGGGTAGACTCTGGACCTCATCTCATGGCAGAGGCTGAGGGCTCACCTCTGTCTTTACAGAAGGGACCTCTCTCCCTGTCCCCCTGCTGGCTGCCTGGGGCCATGGGATGTGATGCTGTGAGTCAGGGACAGGGAAGGACTTTGGCCAGAGCTGGCACCTGTGGAGAACCTTGGGCTCCACCAAAGCCCTTGGCTGGGAACGTCCTTCAGGCTTGAGGTGAGATCTCCAGCAGTTTGGGTGTCCTGGCGGTGCCTGGCCCTCCTAGGAATGTACAAGTTGGGGGATGTCCAGCCCTCAGTCAGCCTGGCTGGGACTCGGAAGGAAAAACCCCAGAGGAGCAAACTAGTAACCATCACCGTTGTGTCCATTTGCTTGACCTCAGCTTCATCCCAGGAGACGCTGCCTGTGGCCTTGACCCAAGGACGGGAAGAAAAGAATGGCAGTAGGAGAGGGGAGGGGGAGGAAAGGCTGAGGAGGCGGCAGCCGGGTGGAAAAAGGTTTGTTTCACATTTTGATAAAAGCCTTCAAATTGTTACTATCACAGCAGCGGCTGGGTTGGAGGAAGTACATTTCCCTCATCTGTAAAATTCACGGCGTCATGGGGCACTTTAATTGCGTGGACTTGAACGCAGGCAGGGGGGTGGACAAAATCGGCGGCTGAGACATGGGATCTGTAGGCTGTGGAGAGTCTGCCTAGACGTCCAGAGTTCAGCCCACACGGGGCCCAGCTGTGCCCAGCCCCTGGCTCTGCCCTGAGCCTGAGCCCTCTGGGATGTGCCCTGGTGAGCTCAGGCCCTGCAGTTGTCTCAGGAGGGGCCAAGTCCCGGTGAGAGTGGCTCGGAACTGGCTTCAGGGAGCTTGCACGTGAGGGTGGCCTGGGGGTGTGGGTCTCTGTGCACACATTTCCCTGGAGGTCTGGGATCCCAGCCACTCCTAGCAAACACAGGGTGGGCTTCCCGGACAGTGGGGGTGAACCCTCAGCAGAGGCCACCTGGGGTGGCATCTGCTTCCTCCCTGCCCCCTTGTGGCCCTGCTCCTGGGTGGGCAACCTCACCGTCTTCTTCATCCACCCTTAAGTGAGTCGCTTCCGGCCCCGTCTTAGCTGAGGACAGAGGTGAATCTGGCTCCTGTGGTGCCGTGTCATCATGGCAGGTCCCCCCGTTCCCAGGGCAGAGGACACTCCCCAAGTGGAGGGACCCCTATCACCTTCTGGGGCTGGGGTCAGAAGGGCTGTCCAGCTGCTCGGCCCTGCTTGGGGCTATTCCTTGCGTTCCTAGGTTTCTGAGAGAGGTGGTGGGGCTGAGGCCACGCATCTGTGGTCTCTGGGTGTGGCTGTCTCCGCCTGCCAATGAGCTCCTCATGTTCAGAGCCCCTTGGAGCTGTCCCTTCACCCATGTCACCTCCACATTGCATCAGAGGAAACCAAATCTTGAGAGCTGTGGATGGAGCAGCTGGAACTAGGACGTCAGACTTCACCCCCACAACCCGAGTCTATTTGCTTTGCCTATTTTCAGTCAACAGGCACGTCCCTCCTCCTGGGCTTAGGTGGGAGGAGCTAGGAGAGGCTGGGAAGGTAAGGCTTCTGTGGCTGCTCCGAGGGGAGGTCGGGGCTCAGGTTCTGGCCTTGCTCTAAGCACCTTTAGACTCCCAGGGGAACAAGGACCCAGTAAACCCCATACAAGTCTTCTGTATTTTCATTATTTGGACCGTTGTACATAGACCCCGTTAATGTTCCCAGACAGGGACAGTTTGTACATTCTGAGCTCTTATTTTTCTTTCCCTTTAACCCCCTGATCCTTTTTTAAAAAGCAAAGCATAGATTTTTCAGATATCTGTGGCATAGCGGCAACCAGGCCCCAGTGCTGTGCAAAGAGGGGGCTAGTTCAGACTTGGACTCCCTGACTGCTGCTCAGACCCTAGATAAGCCACCCCCATCTCCAGGCCTCAGCTTCCCCACTGGTTGGATGGGGGAGCTGACACAGCGGTCTTGCAGGCACTCCCAACTCCAGCCTGGCATGTGAAGCTCTGATGGGCAGGAGGTGCAGAGGTGAGGACTTGGGGAGACTCTTCTTAGGGATCTGAAAAAGGTGGATAACTTTCCACCGAGGGCCCCTCTCCTAGCCCAGAGGCTGTGCCCTCCCCACAGGGACCCTCCTGTCCCTGAGCAGGCAGCTGTCACTTGGGGTCGCTGGAAGCCAGTGTGCCAGCTCTTCCTACTGAGGCAGAAAAGCCACACCCTGGAGCCCACATCCCTGGTTCATCTGTGGAGTTTCTCATCACTTGGTGTGTTTAGAGGAGACGAGGTGCGGGAGGCGGGGATCAGCCTAATGAGCAATGGAAACTCCCCAGACACACGCAGGTGCCTCAGCCGGGGACGGTGCTGCTCCTGCGTCAGGGTGCCCGGGTGCTGCCACCACGGGCCCCTGTGGCATTGGGGCCTGGCACTACACTTGCTCCTGTGCCCTCTCAATGTCTGGAAGTGGCAGGAAACCCCTGGCACTGTGGCAGCGTACCTCCGAGATATTCACCTTTGTCCCCAAGACGTACCCCTGCGATGTCTACCTTTGTCCCCAAGATGTCCCCCATTTGTCCCCAAGACGTACCCCCGAGATGCCTATCTTTGTGTCCTCATGGCTTCTCCCTGTGTCCACATGTCCCATCTCTGTACAGATACCAGCCGCACTGGGTCAGGGCCCACCGTCCACGTCCTAACTCAGCTGATTATATCTGCGCCCTGTTTCCAAGTGAGGCCGGGCACCTCCCTATAGTTAAGGGCACAACTGAGCCTTAACCAGCCCCTTGGGGATCATTCCTGGGTATCGTAGGTGAAGAAGATGCCCTGGTCCCACACCTGATCCCACGTGTCCCCAGGCCCACTGCTGACCCCGAGGCCTCCAGCCCAGTCTCCCCACCCTGGACCTGACTTAGGGAGCGAGGAGTGGGGACCTGGGAGTGGTTTAAATTTAGGACAGGAAGCACATGAATGGTGGTGCCTTCCACGTCTTCACAGTAGGATGCTTTTACAGGGCTAACATTTGTAACCAATTTCAGTATTTCACATTTAAAGAAATTACTGAAAGAAACGTGAGATTTGGCTTGGTCACTGGTATACACAGGGTCCATCCACACCCCTGTGGCGCGTGTGGGTGCTGAGCCCCCAAAGGCAGAGCTGAATGTAGGATGGGGGCAGGACAGCCCTGAGTGTGACTTTTACAACTCCTTTGGGCAGGAACGTTTGGTTTGGGTGGGAACACACGTCAGGGCAAAAGGAGACCCAGACTGATCCCCCCAGTGTGGGGCAGCTGGTTAGAGAAGAAATCTTATCACTCAAGGGACAGACCCCCCTCCCATCAGAGGGTCGCTCCTGGGAGCGTCTCTGAGCTCCTCCGAATCCACACCTGTGCCGGGGTGTCCCCAGCTGTCCATTTCCAAACCAGCACGTGGTGAGGTTTGGGGACACCAAGTCTCGGCTGCTCCTTGATTTGCCGTTTTAGAGTCTTCTCAGAGGATGGTGCTGCTTTGAGAGCACGTGTGACCAGCAGGACAGAGCAGCTGAGTGGACAGTGGGACACAGGATGGGGCCCATGTGGGGCCCTGAGCAGGGAGCGGGGAATCCAATTAGCAGGAGCAGAGTCCCCACGAGGGGAGAAGGAAAGTGGGGTGGAGGGTTGGTACCCCGTGGCCGGCTGGGGCCCTGCTCAGTCTCGGAAGGTCTGCTCCCCCCACAAGCACAGAGCCCCTGGCCAGAGGCTCCCGGGGGCGCAGCACCCTTGGGATTTAATATGTGCCTGTGTGACCGGCTGCAAAAGAAAGAAACGCACCTCACCCTTGAATTAAAAGAGAGTGTTACTGGAAGTAGCTGTAAAACCCATAAACTACTGAAATGGGCCAGCCAGAAACCTGAAATGCAAGAAAAACAAAATCAAAAACCCTGGGGGCGGGAGACACAAGAGGTCACATAAAAAATAAATACTGAACATAGTGCTGTGCTCAGTAAATATTTGTTGAATTCATACATTAATTAATTTTCCAGATGGGATTTTTCTAATCCACTTTTTAAAGAAAACGAGGATTAAGCAGGAAGCGGAATCCGAATGCTGGGTCGGCCTGGTGGGGATGAAAGGCTGTGAGGTGTGCGGGTGGAGGCCGGGGCAGGGCTGGACTGGCTTCCTGGCCAGCCATGCAGCCACCCAGAGGCAGCTGGTTTGCGTTGAGTCCCACCCTGGGCAGGGTGCCGGCTGCCCCTCTGCCCACCTCCTATCCTCAGCCTGCCCAGTCTCCGGGCCCCATCCTGGGGTCTGGACGCCCAAGGGTCTGGGCCCCTGGCTCTGACTCCAGGTCACAGAAGGCAGCAGCCAGGCCCAGTGCCCCCCTACAGCTGTTAGTGATCCTTAACTCCACCCGGCAGTGACAGAGTTGGGGCCAGGGTTTGCATCCCCCTGCCATGTCGCCCATTCCCTGGGGTCACACAGAAACACCCCAATAAGTAATTCCCCCCAGTTTTCTCAGGTGTCCTTGTGCCAGGCCGCAGAACTGGTGAGAACCCCTCTGGGAGAACCAGCTCCCCTGCCTGGGCCGACTCATGCTGACCTGAGCCTGCCAGTCCTCACCAGCCTCCTTGTAAGCAGCCTCGCAGGGCCAGGTGGACCTTTGCCCAGCCTGCTCGGTGGGCAGGGACCCCCTTGGGCAGGAGTGTGCACAGGAGAGAAAGCAGCATGGAGCCCCTTGAGGGCACGGGCACGGAGCCTGGGGCATCTCTGGCACAGAGCTGTGAGCCCAAGGGCAGAGCAGGGCCCCCCTCAGAGCAGTCCAGGGGCCCTGATGCATTGTAAAGTGGCAGGTGTGCATTCTACGGGCTATAAATCTGTTTCCTTGAGCAGTGGTAAGAAAATTGCTGCTGGGGCAAGGAGGTGACCAGAGCGCAAGGAGGAGGGCCTGGTGCCTGGGCAGATGCTACTTCCCTCAGTGGCCCTGAGACTGGCTGTGAGCACCCCTCGCCCGTCCTGCGTGCACATCCACGCTCAGCCTGCTCGGCCAAGGTCTGCAGGGAGCCAGCAAGCTGCCCAGACACTGGGAAGGCTGGTGAGCAGCGGGAAGCCCCCTGGACAAGGCTCCCATTTGTGTGTGGATGCTCACCAGGCATCACCTAGGCAGCAGAGGAGCCCTGACTGAGACCTGCTGCTCTTGAGTGGGCATTGACCACCCTGTGCCTTCATCCTTCAGAACCATTTCCCCTTCCTGGACCGAGGGGAGGTCATGAGGGGCTTGGACCCATAGGAACTGGCGCAGGCAGAAAAGTCACACTGGGGATGCAGAGGGCACAGGTGGTCTGCCCAGGAAGCAAGGCTGCACATGAAGACCATAGGGACACACGTGACAGGCTTCAATGCAGTCCCCAGTGGAGGACACGGAGGACACCCTGTCACTTGTGAAGCCCTGCATGGCCAAGGCTCCAGGAAGCTGGGAAAGGCGAAGGGGCCCTGGTGCAGTGAGGAGCATCCCATGTGTGGCTTGGAAGGAGACTGGCCACTGCACAGTACAGGTCACTGGCTAATCCCACCACCTGGAGCGTCCCCACTGCATGTTCGCTGGACATTTGGGCCCAACTAGGCTCCTTTCGAAGGGCAGGTTTTATGATGTCAGCAGTACTGGGCGGCGTTTGCCGCCGAGAGAAGTGGAGTTTCGTTCCTGTGGCTGGTGTGTTCCCGTTGACAATTGTAAAGGGGAAGCAAAGTGTGCTTGCGATGGGGGTCACAGATGGTTCCGAGGGGCCCTGGGTGGACAGTCGTGCTGGGCTTATTTGCAGTCTGCCTGTGGCAGCGGCCACTGAGGTCCCTTTGCCCACCCCACGTCACTTTCAGTCATCCACCTGCACTCAGGGCGGGATAGCCTGGCCCCGTGCACTGCGGACCTGTGATCATTCCAAGCACTGACTAAGGGAGCCCCACTCCCCAGAATTAGGCAGGATTTGGCTCTTTCATGCCCCTCCTGAGAGTCAGAATTACCCAGATAATTGCGTTAATCTGCTGCCGAGGCGGTGCAGGGTTTGGAGGGTGGAATAGCGCGGCTGTCTCCCACTGAGACCTCTGCGATTCCTAGGAGCCAGAGGAGACAGGAAGGCCCCCTCCAGAACAAACCCCACATCCCAGGCCTTTATGCAGAAGTGGATTGCGGAGTGGTTGAGAGACCCGTGTTGCAAGCCGGGCTCTGACCCCTGGCTTTGCCACTCATCCCTCCTGCCACAGTTGCTGTGCCCCGGGGCCTTAGCTTGCAGGTCTGAGGGTCCTGATGTGGTTGCTATGTCCCCGGGGCCTCTGTTTGCAGGTCTGGCCTCCCCAGGCATTCTGAGAATTACAGACACAGCTCAGGAAAGCCTAACCAGGCACGGACCACAGTGCCTTCTGCATGAGAGGGCCAGTCGGTCTGCAGCCCACGGGCACCCCACTCATTTAGGGCTGTCCAGGAGGCCAAGTGGAGCCACCCCTACCATGCTGCTCTGCTCCTCAGAAGCTCTGGTGGATGTTTCTCCCACTGGTTCCTTGGCAGGTGGCCGAGGTGACTCTGGGCACTGCAGGGCCCTCAGTGTGCCAGGTGCTGGCCTGAGTTGTGATGAGTGAAGTGTCTTGCAGTGTCACCAGGCATCACCTAGGCAGCAGAGGAGCCCTGACTGAGACCTGCTGCTCTTGAGTGGGCATTGACCACCCTGTGCCTTCATCCTTCAGAACCATTTCCCCTTCCTGGACCGGGTCCTCTCTGGCCTGCGGTGTCTTATTCTCTGCTGTGACCAGGGGCCTTGGCACCCTCACGAGCAGGTGGAATATCTCTGTGAACTGAGTGGCCAGCCTCCACCTCCTAGTTAAACACGGGGTCACCATTCCCACTGTCAGCGTGATGATGTCCTCTACCCATCCTGGGGCCACCATCTGCCTCTGGCGGGGGGCCGAGGGTTCAGGCCGGCAAAGGCATACTGGGGAGAGGCCGCGGGAATTCTGAGCAGACCCAGAAGTGAACTCTGTAGTCTGCTTTTCTGGGCTGGGGATGACCAGGTGGTCTCTGAATGTCAATCAAACATAGGGGACAGTTTTGGTCCCAGGGACAAAAAAAAATTAATAATTTATCTAGTAAAGGCTCGTGCCTCAGCAGGAAAGGAACAGGGAGACAGGATGCGGAATAAATCTCAGACTGGGGCTCATGCAGTGGCTTTTACAAACAACAAGGGTCCAGAACATACTTCGCGTTTGATCTCAGGGAACGCAGCCCCACTGTGGCCTGTCCTGCCCGCTGCACCTGCCCATATTCGGTTTGGACAGACTGAGCCAACCTGTGCTGCCTTTTTCCTGGGGAGGTTTGTGAAGGCTCCTTCCAGACTGAGCATGGGTGGGGTGGGCTTCCCTGAGCAGCCTGGTTCTCCCCGCACAACTTCCAAAGGAAGCTCCCTATAGGTGCACATGGAAACCCAGCACCCAGCAGGGTGTCCTGGACCCTGGGGGGCCTTTTCTGAAAATGCCACTTCCCACTTCAGGGTAGGGGAACTGAGTCAGAAACTGTCACCAGCAGCCATAGGCCCCACCCCGGCCCCAAGTTTTGGGCCAAGGACACATCTGTGGCTTCCAGAGCACTGCAGCCAGGGGCTGTCCCCAGAGTAGTCAAACTAGCAGAATAAGAAGGCTTGTCTAAAGCTGGTGGTGTTCCAGAAAAGTAATGACAATCATTTGCCCTCCAGGCCTCCAAGGTTAAATGCAGAATTCCAAAAGGTGTTTCTCTCATCCGCTTTCATGTCAGTCCACTGGCAGAATTCTTATTTAACATGGAAAATATCGCAGCATTTTCTAAAGATATTTGCATGAAGACATCTGACCCTTTGAAACCAATTTTCTTTTTCTAGCACTGGAAATCAGTGACTACTAGTATAATCTTATTTTAAAGGTAACCCAGGTTTGGATGTCTGGAGCAAGAATATGGTCACTAAATATGGAATCATTATACTCCGTGTTCCGAAGGTGTCCCTGCAGTTGAATACTGCTGGCCTGTGGGAGGCCACACCTTGCTGGCCATCAGACCCACCCTGGAAGTTTGCAGGAGCTCTTCCTTCCAGCTCTGAACCATTGGGATGAGGAAGGTCTTCCTTGAGACAGATGAGGAAACCAAGGCCCAGGGAGGTGGAGTGTCCTAGAGAGCCAGGAAGGGGCTGAGGCCGGCTCAGGGTCCAGCTTCCCAACTGGGAGCCACAGCAGCAGGTGGTGACATGTGAGCATCACAGAGGTGTGTGTGCACACGTGGTGTGTGTGCACGCAGGTGCGTGTTTTACTCAATCTACTGCAGTGTCGTAAGCCACAGATAAAGGCTGAACAAATATTTCCAAGACATTCTCTGAAGAGCAGATAGCATGTTCTCTTGGAGGGGGTCGAACCCAGCAGAACTCTGTCAGGACTCACAGGGCCAGAAAGGACCCTCCCTTGGCATCTAAACATTTGTTCATCTACTCTGTCATTAGACACTTATCTGTTCATTAATCTGATGTGTATTTATTTATTTATGTGCTCATCACACATGCACCTGCTAACCTGTTTTCTCACTAGGCATGTATTTATCAGGCACTTATTTTTCAGCTGTTAGTTAGATGCCTGTTTCTCCCTTCCTTAGACATCCGTCCATTTGCTCATCTGATGTTTGCGTGTCCACTCGTGGTCTGTTTAGAGCCTGCCATGTGCTAGTGGCCCTGCTGGCTGTCCTCAAGTTGTCTGGGTCAAATTGTTGTCCTTGACAATTTTCTTACTCTACATAGAACAATCAAAAATAAGTATGTCGGCTCGGCGCCTGTGGCTCAACGGGCTAAGGCGCCAGCCACGTACACCTGAGCTGGCCAGTTCGAATCTAGCCCCCGGGCCCGCCAAACAACAATGACAGCTACAACCAAAAAATGGAAAAAAAAAAAAGAAGTATGTCACTTCCTGAAAACAGTGTTAGAGACAAGCCTACCATCTGAGACAAGCACAGTATTGGCTGAGCATCTGTCCCTAGACAGCCTGCCCAATCGAAAAGCCACGGACTTGATCTAGCTGGAGGGAGAGCCACAGGTGGGCTCAGTAGGAAGGGTGTGAGACGGGGCTCTCACTGGTGCAGTTGGGGGCTCAGCAGATTATCATCTCGGAAGCAAGTTTGGCTCAGCTCTGTGAGCTATGCTGCGTTGCTGGGCCTTTGCCCCCTGGCCCTGCCTTGTCCTTGGTGGTCCAGTTTCCCTCCCCACCCACACAGCCTCCAGCTTTGGCATTTCACAGACCAGCCGGCATTGGCCCTTAGAGAACAAAACATCTGCACAGAAACAGCAATGGGGCCTTACAGTGTGTGTGTGCATGTGTGGTATGTGTGCACATGGTGTGTGTGCACATGTGGTGTTTGCATGAGTGGTGTGTGTGCATGTGTGGTGTGTATACATGGTGTGTGTGCGTGTGTGGTGTGTGCATGAGTGGTGTGTGTGCACATATGGCGTGAACACATGGTGTGTGTGCATGCGTGGCGTGTGCATGAGTGGTGTGTGTGCATATATGGTGTGTACACATGGTGTGAGTGCATGTGTGGCGTGTGCATGCGTGGTATGTGTACACATATGTGTACACATGGTGTGTGTGCACATCTGGTGTGTGTTCTGTGTGCATGTGTGTAGTGTTTGCACACTTGTGCATCCACACCTGGTGGCAGGGCCTGGCAGCAGCGTGTGGGCGGGAGATGCTGGTATCCGCTGCTCCGATCTGCTGGGGACGCCTCGCCACAGTGGGCAAAACGGACGGACATGAAAGAGCGGAGGATAAATAGTTTCCGACCTTGCTCTGATAATGGGCGAGCCCTTTGGATTGATTAAGCCTCACGTGGCCTTTGCAGCGTCAGTTGGGAGTGACAGTAACAAGGCTTCTGAGGACTCCGCTAATTTGCACTCCATTCACCGTCTCCTGAAGCCCATCAGGGCTGCGGAAGGACCGCGCCGCGCTTGACCCCATTCAATGGGGAGCGATACACTGGGAAAGGGGCCAGTGCGCACAAAGCCCAAAAGAGCAAATTGGCGGGCTTTGTTCCTCCTTTCTCCCCCTGCCTTTCATGCGGCCTTGTGCTAGTTAAGCTCCTCATTTGTCCCCGCCGGGGGCTCGGGGCTCGGGTCACCCTCGGGGGCTGCCTTTTCAGGTGATCTTGACGCCCCTCTGGCCCCGGCTTGAGCGGGAGATGGGGGCAGGGCAGGGCACCTCGGGAATCCCAGAGCCCAGGCCTGGACATGGGCAGGTGCGCGCCTGTGACGGGGGGCTGGCAGCGGCCACAGCCCCTCACTCCTCGCCGCCCTGTGCACATCCTCCCCCGTCCTCAGTTCTCGGGGCTCCTCTCAGAGGCCCCGGCTAGAGACTGGCATCGGCCACTGTCTTCTTTGCCACCCTGGCCAGGGATCACGTGAGATGCGCTTCTCTGCTGTTACCCTGCCCCCTCCACCATGTCCTTCCTTAGGCTCCCTCAGGTCCTGCCCTGACAGAGCCCCTGCCTTTCCTTTGGGGACCCCCCCAGCAATATTTCATAAGCTCCCCACCAACAAGCCCACATGCAGACAGGGCAGGGCCATTCTGCAGCAGGACAGGTGTCACCTCAGAAAGGAAAGCTCCGTCCCGTCTCCCACTGGCCACGTGCTCCCTTACACGGCCACTCTCGAGGGAGTGAACGAGACTCCCACCCTCTGCTCCTCACGGCCCCTCCACCGCCAGAAGGGAGACACTGCTAATGGCAACAGCAAACACTGATGTGTGGGTCTCCAAATCAGCCACTCGGTACCTCCCGTTCCGTGACAGGAGCAAAATCCAAAAGCAAGCCACCTTCCCAAATCCCTATGAATTAAACATGGCAAACCCATCAGGTCATAGATACAACCATTTCTGCTTAATTTGCTGACACAAATAACCCCAACCACTTTGTTGGGGAGAGGGGTGTTGAGGGTGGGATGATGGGTCCCAGTTGTCTCTGCTCATTCGTTGTAATTATAAAATTGCGATGACTGTAATTTGCCACTCAGCCTGTCACCGGCTGGGAAGCCACAAACGCCGAGTGGTGTGCGCCCTGCTCAGCTGTGGGGTGTGGCCGTGCCCACTCCGTTTCCCTGGAGAGGCTGTCCTCACTTCCCTTGGGGCACGGACACCTGAGCGTCTTCAGCATCTGAACAGGGACGGCGGCTGTTTCTGGGAGCCGTTCTAAGCACCTCTCACTGTGAACAGATGTTTGGCCAGGATGGCAGGACATTCGGAACCGCCAGGGAGCATCGTGCTCTCCAGGCGCGGAAGTGGGGTTTCCGGGACACTGTGTTCACCCCCATTACCCACAAACAAGGTCACAGCCAGGGCTATAGACAGGCACTCTCAAGGCCAGGCCAGTGTGCACCCGGAGGCCTGGCCACCCCCCATTAATCCTGCAATTCCAGATCCCTATCAAGGCCACTCTGCCCGGTACATTAACTCGGAAGCACGCAGGGCGAGGGGGCGTGGCCAGCAAGCTCCACATAAACACATGTCCCGGCTCACGTGGCCACGTGGTCAGACAGATCTGGACTCCGCAGTCCTTATTCCAACATGGCCCCACCCTTGTCCGGAGGGTGCACGGCTGGCTGGAGAGGCTCAGCAGGAATGTGTTTCCTGGTCAAAAGTTTACTACAAAAGGTGGGAAAATGTGATAGGGACAATGTTTTCCCTCCCTTATCCACCAGACCTCCTTCCCACGGGAGCCACAGCATAGGCTGACGTTGGCACCCACGTGTGTAGACCCTCTCTGCCCAGTGCTTGGTCACCTCAGCATCATCAAAGACAACTCCTGCCATGAACCTACCATGGCCACAGTCCTGGTGGTCAGTCCTGAGCTCCAGGGCCGCCTGGGTTGAGGGTTCCATCGGAACCAAAAGAACGTTCTTCCTGTTACCGACAAGTGAGTAAACAAGTGGGATGGAGCACGCTGGAACAGAGCCCCACCAAACCCCGTGTGGACTGGCCGGTGACAAACAACATCAGGAAGTTGTGTGCATGTCAGGGTGTCTAGCCGGGCCCCAGGGAGGGCAGGGCCCACTGGGACCCGGAGAGCAGAGTCCCCAGGACTGTCCTGGGCACGGCGCCCCACAGCCAGGGAAGAGCCTCAGTCGTGGGCAGTGACTGCTGGGCAAGGGGGCTGCTCTGCCCGGTGCCCCAGCCTCCCACCACTGAGCGGGCAGCCCCGGAACCCTGTCTGAGGCCCAGCCCTCCAGGGACCTGTTGGGTCAGCCCTTCCTCCATGCTGGTGGCTTTGGGGCCTCCCTCCCACCCTTTCCCCCTGGGCGTGAGGGACGGCCGTGGCCTTCCTCTGCCAGCCCTGCCCTCCTCCCCCCGTGCCCCACGTCCTCTGATTTCCCCTCGGCTCTCACAAATTCTGCCCGTGTCCGCACCCTCATTAATCAATGTCAGGGCACGGCGTCGACAACAAGGGCCGCATTCTTCCTCGGCCCGCAGCCTCATACATCCCATTGTTCCTGGGCCGATTCAGATGGCAAGAAAACAGCCTATGTAGCACATAAAAGAGATGAGACAAAAATGAAAAGAATCGAGGGAGGAAAAAAAAGGAGGCATTTTCCCCCGAAACACTCGAATAACTACTCGGCAATGATAATTTAAATTATTCATACATTTATGAAAACATCCATTGAAAAGTGAAGTGTATGATGCTCTTTGTCTCTGTCTCTGTCTCTTGTTTGGGATTAATCTTTACTGTAACTCGGGCCGGCCGCGGCCCCTCACAAAGGCCACACTCTCTTCCATGGGAAAAATGTGTCGACACATCCCAGTAAGAAGTTGGGGAGAAATTTCTGCTGACGTGGCAGCTGCTGGGCCCGTGAGACGTCCAAGTCATGTCCCACCCACAAGAAGCACAGAGTGGTTCTCACATCGTTGTCACTCCGGTGACGTCCGTGCCACGGCGCTGGGAGCCAAGAGGACGGCCTCAGATGGGAGCCCAGGGATCAGGCCCACCCACACCCCCCAGGGGGAGAACCTGCAAGCTCTCTCTATATCGACCTGCCTAGTGGGGCGCTGGGGGCTCTCTGTCCCAGGACCCGTGGGCTCGAGGGTTTCAGAGGGACTGTCACACCCTGGGTCCTATCTTAGAGCGTGTAGGTGGCTGTCCCAGTGGGCTGAAGCTGATCATCTGGGGGTCCCCCCAAGCCTAGGGCAGGAGTCATGAGTCCCACTGTTCTTGGTCCATATTTGGCCTCATGAAATGGACATTCAGGCCCAAACTTGAGGCCAAGGGTGCTGGAACCAGGCTTGACACTGCAGAGGGTGGCATTGGGGCCAGTGGCCGTGGACTGAGAACTAGAGTGGGCAGAGGTATGGTGGTCAGTCCTCCAGGAGAGATCTGACACCCACTATCAACCTCTACCCCCTCCAGCCCCTTGGTCCCTTCCCTGGGCTGTTGTTGGCCCTGAGGGCCTGAAGCCACTGGCGTGGATAGCAGAAGCTCTGTGGGAATGTTTCAGGGCAGAGAGGACATGTCACCACTTCCAACGTGCTCAATCCAAAACGAGACACAGGAGTCCAGTGTGGGCCTCTCCCATGCTCCTGCTCAGCCCCTGGGAGCCGCTCACTGTGAGCCTGTTTGGGACTCAGTGGGCTCAGCGACAAGGCGTCCTCCCGGTGCAGAGTCTGTGGAGCTGACTCCCGGGCTCCTCCAGACGTACCTGGACGGGGTCCCACGGGAACAGCCCTGCTGTTTGGACACATGGCTTCCCTGGTTGGGGCAGGAGGACCCCAGAGGAAAGCCATAGCCTTCTGCTCCTTGTTCCAGACGAAGGCTCATCTCGGGATGCTGGGAAGCAGGAGTGCGGCCCAGGCTGGGGACGATGAGGTGGCTGCTCCAAGCACTGTGGCTGAGCAGGGGACTCCAAAGGCCAGCAGTTTCCATGGGAGTCCTGCTCCTCTGTCCAGGTCCCCCTGCAGCTCGTCCCGGAAGATTTGGTGTTTTTTTTTCTTTAACATGGGAGACTTCCTGAGAGACTCAGCCCAGTCTCCTTAAGCTCTCCGTTGGTATCATTTTGGATGGGCAGTGTGCTGTCTCTCTGGCACATGAGTACTGGGGGTGCTGCCTGCTCCCTGCCCTGCTCTCCCTGTGGTCCCACACACAGGGTGTGGGGTGCCTCCCCCACAGCCAGCCCCTCCCCCGTCACCAATGTTGGGGTCTGGGAAGGTGCCAAGTGCCAGGAGGACACAGGAGCAATAAATCATCCCTGGTCCAACATGTGCAAGCCCCAGGGGCAAGCCCTGGTCACTGTCTCCCCCCCCCCCACTGCATCCCTCCTGACAAAACGCTGTTGTCGTGGCCAAGTGAAGAAGACCCGATTCCACTTACAGAGGGCCTCTGAAGCCATGGTGTGGACTGCTGGGGAGCGCCTGGCTCTCCACGGGGGCTGCAGCACACTCTTTTTCCCTCTCTGGTTCACACTTTCCTCTCTCACGGGGTCCCCCCAAAGCTTTTCATTCAGCTTCATAGTCCCATAAAGACATCAAGAAAAAGACCCTGCGGAAAGAATTATTAGGCATGGCTGTCAAATGCTTTATCAGAAGGGGGCACAGTAACTCTTCAGGGGCTGGCCTGGCTGCGCCGGCCTCCTGAGAGACCCTGGGCACGCCGAGGGGGAGCAGGGCCACCACGGGGCATGGGGACAGGCCACGACACAGTCCTGCACACCCGCCCACTCAGACACATGCACACACAACACACAGGTGGGCCTGGACGGCCCCTGCCTGTGAGGGACTCCAGACCGCGGCTCTGTGTGAAGGCCCTGCCCCGTGCTGGCAGTTTGTGTGTGTGTGGGGGCTCTTTCCCTTCCTGTTCTCTTTGTTCTGATTAGCAAAAGCTGCCTCATCCCTTCTCCCTTCCCTGATAGGTATCTCTGCCCCCTTGGGCCCGGGCCTGGGGCTTTTCTATGGGAGAAATCAGGGATACTGAAACCAGATGTCCCCTGGAGGCTAGGCCGTGGGCTGTTCCTCTCAGAGGTTCATGCTGGGCAGGAGAAGAGTGGGCGATCCCAATGCCCCGTTCAGAAATCCCACAGACGCAGGCTCGGTGCTGCAGGAAGGTGGGGGCTGCCCTTGGCCGTTCCCTCCCGACGCTGCCTCCCTCTTCAGCAAAGAGCTTTCTCACCAGCTCACCCCAGACTGTTTCGCCACCTGCCCCATCCTAATGGTTTTCTGCACAGCACAGCCGGCGGGGCCCACGTCTCCCTGCGGAGGGCTGCTCTGTGCCCGGGGCTGAGTTCAGCCGGGAGCTGGAGGGGAGGGGCGTGCTCCCCACTGTGGCATGGGACACCCTCAGGATCCGTGATGGGGGCGCCCCGGGGTGGACACACCTCGGACATGTTTTCGACGTGGCTTCCTGGTGAACAGAAACCGAAAACCACATGCCTACAAACGACTCCCTCGGCAAACATTTTTATTTCCAATTAGCAAAAGAAAAATTGCTAATTTGCTGCAGTTGGACCAGGCTGACGTCTCAATCTGCGGAGTGTCAGTGCAGTGAAAGGAAACGTTTCACACTGTGTGCAGAGAGCACGCAGCTCTAAAGAGGGTCAGGGCGGCGGGCCCAGAAACCAGATTGACTGGCCACAGCGCTCAATTACTCACACAAGACACACATTGTCTGCTGTGCCAGCTCCGAGGACCTGCCTTCTAATTCTCTCCCTGCAGAGCGGGGGCAGGGAAGGGGCTGCGTGGGCGGGGCGGGCAGGGCCCTGGCAGGCCTTTGCAGCCAGTATCATCTTCTGGAACAGAGGGAGTCAGAAGTGGGTTAATGATTACCCGGGTCTGTCTGCAGTGTTGGGAACAGGACGATAAAATTCTCCTGGAGCCCGGCCGCCACTATGCACCGGGGAGATACAGAGCAGATAACGCCCTGCGTGGTTAGGGACCCGCCGGGAAGGAGTGGCCACCTCTGATGCTGCATATCAAGGCACCGGGACTGTCCGCCCTGTGTAGCCGACTTCAGGATGACCACCCTCACCCCAGCACCTGGCGACCATCTCCTCACCTCGGGGAGTCCCAGGGTCCTGGGATCCTCAGAGCTAGAGTGAAATGAGGAGCAGAGCCAGTAGGGTCTCCCTGAGGACGCGGTGAGGCAGCCACCGTGCTGGCCACAGATGTTTGGCACTGAAGTAGTAATGAGCCTCTCCTGAAAGCCAATGACCACGGGCTCTCAGACAGTGAAAGCCTGGGGCTGGGCCCTCGGAGGATCTAAGCAGGTTTACTGACAACGACATGCACAGCCTCATGAGGAACAGATGCTCATTACGCACCCATGGGGGCCGGGCGGAAGCACCCAGTCATTGCTCGGCCCACGCCGTTTCTCTATCGCAGCACCTTCCTCTGTGTCTCGGCGGTCCACATCCCAAGAAGCCACCCTGCCACCATGGAGCCACACTGCTAACAACGTCGCCATTGGCCAGGGCAGCTCCCAGATCAAACTGAGATCCAGGAGATAGTGCAGCCCTCCCCTGTGCCCGTGTCCTCCGGCAGCTGGATGGGCCTTGGCCCATGGGGCTAGGACAGAGCAAGGAGCCGCCTGGGGCCAGCTGGGGCTGAGCAAGCCAAGGCCTGTGTGTAGGTGCAGGTGTAGGGGCCCCAGCGTTGCCCTGGCTCACCCATCCTGGGGCCTGTGACCACCTGGGCTGCTTGTGGTTCCCCTGCCTTGACCACTTGACCCCGTGGCCACTCCCTGGCAGCCCAGGTATCCAGCAGGAGAAACTCCCTGGTGCTGGTGACGATGGAATTGCTCATTGGTCCAGCAGCAGGGCCAGAGAGGAGGTCTGGTTGCAGGTGTTCCAGCCTGAGCAGGGGAAGGCCTGGCCTTGGTCTCGTAGGGACAAGCTGCCCAGGAGGAAAGGCCCAGCCCAGCCCTGGAAGAAAGAAGCCGCAGCGTAGTGTGGAGCCAGCCTCCACCCCTCCCCTCACTCGGCCCAGTGCTCAGGCTCCAGGCCCATGCCAGGCTACTCAGAGCTCACATGCAAGTCTGTCAGACCCTGTCTGGGGAGCAACTCAGCAGAGTCCAAGAGGGGGAGGGTGGGGATGGGTCAGCGGGGGCTGGAACCTGGAACGCCACTTGGCCACTGCTGCCCCAGCTTAGACATGCTGTCCATGTGAACCTTGGGCACAGAATGAGGCCCTGGGGGATGTCCATTTCTGGGCAGAGACTCCGGCCAGCACCCCCTTATACACGTACCTTACTCTGATCTTCGGGGAGACAGGTGGGGCCCTCCAGGTGCCAGGGCTCTGTTGATGGCTGTGTGTGACCTTAGATAAGGCACCAGCCTCTCTGAGGCTCAAGCTCATAGTGTAACAATCAAACACAACAATGTATGTGGGACTTTTTCTCACCAGATGCGAAGCACTGCTTGGATGTCTTTGAACAAAAAAGGACAGAGTGGCTGCAGCCTGCATCGCTGGGGGACCCTTTGTCCTCCGTGGACCCATCTGCATGCACTATATTTCCTTCAGTGGGAATAAAGTGCTGTTTCTGGCCATTGATCATGGAAAGACTGGGCTCAGATGCACAATGCTCATAGCACTGTCCCCAAGAGCAGAGGCCACGGCACTCTGCAGTTGTCTGCTTCTCCCTGGCTCCTTCCTGCTGGTCCAGAGCTGTCCAGAGAGTCTGACCGTATAGTGCATGTGCATGCTATCACATGCTGCAGGTGCACAGACACAGGTGTGCTTACACATGCAGGTGAACAGACACATGTGTGCTCACACATGCAGGTGCACAGACACACGCGGTCTCACACATGCAGGTGAACAGACACGTGTACTCACACATGCAGGTGCACAGGCACAAATGTGTTCTCACCTGCCACAGGTGCAGAGGCACACGTGTGCTCACACATGGTGCAGGTGCATAGGCACACGTGTGCTCTCAAATGCAGGTGCAGAGGCACACGTGTGCTTGCACATGTTGCAGGTGCATAGGCCAACACATGCTTACACATGCAGGTGCACAGGCACACGTGTGCTCACACATGCTGCAGGTGCATGAGAACACATGTACTCACACATGTAGCAGGTGCACAGACAAACGTGCTCATACATGTACAGAGACACGTGTGCTCACACATGTAGCAGGTGCACAGACACATGTGCTCATACATGTACACAGACACACGTGTGCTCACACATGCTGCAGTTGCACAGGTAAACATGTGCTCACACATGTATACAGACACATGTGTGCTCATGCAAGCTGCAGGTGCATAGGCACACATGTACTCACACATGTACACAGGCTCACACATGCCACAGGTGCACAGGCACACACATGCTCACACATGCAGGTGCACAGGCACAGGTGTACTCACACATGCTGCAGGTGCACAGGCACACACATGCAGGTGCACAGGCACAGGTGTACTCACACATGTACACAGACACGTGTGCTCACACATGCTGCAGGTGCACAGGCACACGTGCTCACACATGCAGGTGCACAGGCACATGTGTGCTCACACATGCTACAGGTGCACAGGAACTCATATGCTCATACATGTAGCAGGTGCACAGACACATGTGCTTATACATGCAACAGGTACACAGGCACATGTGTGCTCACACATGTACACAGACACATGTGCTCACGCATGCTGCAGGTGCATAGGCACACACGTGCTCACACTTGCAGGTGCACACCACGTGTGCTCACACATGCTACAGGTGCACAGGAACTCGTATGCTCATACATGTAGCAGGTACACAGACACATGTGCTTATACATGCAACAGGTACACAGGGACACGTGTCCTCACACATGTACACAGACACACATGTGCTCACACATTCTGCAGGTGCACAGGCACATGTGTACTCACACAGGTGCACAAGCACACCTGTGCTCACACATGCTGCAGGTACACAGACACATGTATTCACACATGCCACAGGTGCACAAGCACACCTCACACATGCCATAGGTGCACAAGACACATGTGTGCACACACATGCCGTGGTGCAGACACACGTGTGCTCACACATGTCACAGGTGTACAGGCACACATGTGCACACGCATGCAGGGGTGCAGACCACATGTGCCCACACATGCAGATGCACAGGCACATATGTGCACGTGTACAGGTACACAGGCACACAAGTGTGTGCACATGTAGGCTTTCACGTGTGCACACAAACAGGAACACATATGTACACGTGTGCGTATACTTGTACACATGTTCACAAGATCAGAACACATGTGCACGTGTGTGCATGCATATGGGTATAATTCCCTATGGAGAACTGACTCTCAGCCCTAGGCCTATAACCTCAGAGCCACTTCAGGGTTTGCAGGGTGTGGAGACATTGAATCAAAAAGATCTGTCGAGTTTAGAAGGTGGTAAAGGAAACTTTATGAAGTTATCTTGTGACTCAGGGGCACCCACTGCTTCCTGACAGGCCTGTGGGTGACATCAACATGAGGTGCAGCGGGGGGCTCACTGCTGGGGGGCTACAGGTGCCATGAGCTTGGGTCCCATCCACTCATCCCACAACAAGGCAAAAAGCCACCAGGCAGAGGGCTCAGGATGAGGTGGGTCACCCCTATCCCCAGCCCTGACCTCAGAGGTCACGCCCCACAGGCTGCAAACTGCCCCCTGCAGAACCGGCCGGGGTTGGGACAGCCCCGAGTGTTGGGGCTGCTGGTTCTCTCTGGGAATCCTCTCTTGTCCCTCCACCATGAGGGGTGGGGCCTTGCCATCCACCCCTGGTTGTCCCATGGTTCTACCCTGGAGGAAGCCTGGACTTTGGCCTCTGGTAGGCTTCAGAAGGGACAGTGCTGTCATGTCTCAGAGCTTTGCAAGGTAGGGGAGGGCCAGCCTCATCCTTGCTGAGGTCCAGAATTCCAAGTGTCCCCCCACCTCAAATCTGCTGTGAAACCCTGGGTGGGCCCGAGCATCGGGGCCCTGCAAAGCGTCATACTTTTGCCATTACGCTGTACTGTGGCACACACCTGGCTCAGACCTGTGCCTTTCCTGCCCCCACCTGGGATTCCCCAGTTCATGGTTTCCAAACCCTAAAAGGAGACTGCAGAAAGTATGTGTCTGCCTCGCCCTCGCTGCCCAGGGATGGCTGCTGAGAGAGACCAAGACCAGCTTGAGCACTTGGATAGACCTTGGAGTCCCCAGCGCCAGAGACCCCTGGTTCACTGGAGGAAACACCTGCTCACAGACACATCTGCTGCCACCAAAATAAAGGCATCTTTCTCCTATTAGGAAGTTATTGAGGGGGTGTAACTGGGCCAATTTCAGCTGGAGCACAGTTAATCACAGTGCTGGTTGCAGAACCTATTGGTTTTTGGGAGGAGCAGATGTTTCTGGAGCTGAGAATGCCTGTTGTCCTCTGATTGACAGGGCAAGGATGCTGAGCCGGAGTCATTTCTCCTGCTCAGGAGAGCTGCAAGCACATGCCCTCTCAGGCGCACTGCCCTGTTCCCTCCTTCTGCATGCAGACATTTTTCACAGCCTTAGGAGCAAATTTCTCAGTAAACCACAGGCCAGGTGCAGGAAATCACAGGGATACCAGGGCCAGGGACCAGACTCCAGAATGGGTGGCAGAAGGCACAGCTGGGATAAGGAATAGCCTGGTGGGAACTGGCTCTCACGTCTCCACGCTCGGGTGTTTTCAACTTTAAATGCCGTAAATGGACAGAAACCACCATCCGGAACCCCCGTCTAAGTCTTCTCCTCCTTATTCAAACATTAAGATAAACGGTATCACTTCTGAAAATTTTACATCTAATAGAAAATCCATGGTGTTAATCAAGGAGTTTCTCTTTCAGGGAAGCCATTGTGTCAGGTGAAGAGACGGCTGAGCATCAGCTGCTCTGCCCTCAAATAGATAATCAATTTCCCTGAAAGCATCAATAATCAGAGAGGACATTTATTGCCCCTTGGATGCTTTATCTTTGGGGCTGGGGACAGCAGGGCTGTGATGGATACCAGATCTGCCAGGGAACACAATTAAACTCTGGGAGGATAAGGAATGTTATATCGTGCACAAAAAAAGCAATCGAGTTCATAATTGAACTCTGTTGCATGAAATCGCCCAGAAATAAATATCACACCCCGAGTTAGGGGTCAGACGACAGTGTTGCGATACCTCACGTGTTCCTCCCCCAGAGGCCTCAGCCTGCTCTTCTTGCCACAATTTTGGGGCTGCAGCTGCCTCTTTTCTTGGTGAAGATATCTGGTCTGTGGGCTGGCTTGCATGTGCTCATTGGGCCCTTACATGGGTGGGGTGAGGCAGAGGAATTGGGCCCATGGCAAGAAGAAAAGATGCTGGGGGCTCCACAGGGCCAAAGAGAGGACCCTCACCGTGAAAGTAGGGGGCTTTTCTGGTCCTACTCCAGACAAGAGCTTATGGAGAGAATGTAAAACCCCAGCCCAGGAGCCTCTAGCCTCCAGAGAAGTTGCACCTTCCTGTGGACACAGAGTCTGGGGGTCTCTCGTGGGTGGTGGGGGACAGGCACCCTGTTTGGGCTGGAGACAAAGAGCAGAAAGCTAGTGGGGTCAAGAGCATCGCCTTTCCGGGTAGTGACTTCTCCTGGGGTGGGGGCGGAGCACCTTTGGGTCTGGTTCAGGCCTGTTTGGACTTCATGAACTTGATTTTCAAAAGAACCTTGAAAATGTTAGAGTTTAAGGTCATCTATGCTTGGCAAAAGACAGCTTTTAGTTTGGAAGGAAAAAAAAAGTACAGAGGGCATTTTGGACACAAAATAGCTCTTTAAAACAGCGTTTTGATGAGTTAAGTATAAATAAATCAGAAACACACGGGTTTCATTTCCTTTAAAATACCCGTGGGCTCAAATACTAGCGGGAAAAGTGCCTGGCAAACGGTGGTTTGGGATTTTGACAAATCCAAATATTTTGAAGAGGTTTCTGAAGTGTTTGCACCCAGGTCTTCTGTCCACTGTGCCTCCCCTAAGCGCCTGTGCAGACCGGTCCCCTTTCCTCCCCGAGGGGCAGGTCCAGGTGGCAAGGAGCGTGGGCACCCTGTTTTCTGCGTCCTCTGCTTGGATTGCCACAGAGTAACTCGACGATCCATTGCATCTCGTTTGCATGTGTGTTGGGGGGTGTTGGTGCCGAAGGAAGATCAGATAAGAGATGAGGCTTTGCAACTTCAAGAATTCTAACTTTATTTTGGCGTGGAGTGGAAAAAAACACACACAGGAGAATCCTGCTTGGAGTTGAATAAGGCTCCGTCTGAAATGAGCTCTGGAACTAAGTCAGTGGTGTCTGCTCTCAGTCCAAACATCTGGGCTTTGAGTGAGGAGTCGGGCTCCTCCCCCAGAAGTGCCGGATCTCAGGACTCAGCTCCTGGAGCCGCCGGTTGTGGGCACCGCTGGGACAGTGCCGGTGGCATTGGGCGCTGCAGGGTGACCTTCCATGCCTGTGGAGGAAGGAATCCTGTTGATACGTATCCCTGCCATGGCAGCCTTTCTTTTTCTTTTTTTTTGAGACAGTCTTACTTTGTCGCCTTCGGTAGAGTACTGCGGCATCACAGCTCACAGCAACTTCCAATTCTTGGGCTTAAGCGATTCTCTAGCCTGAGACTCCTGAGTAGCTGGTCTATAGGCGCCCACCACAATGCCTGGCTATTTTTTGTTGCAGTTGCCGCTGCAGTTTTAGCTGGCTGGGCCTGCCACCCTCGGTATATAGAGCTCGTGCCCTACCCACTGACCCACAGGCACCGCCCTTGGCAGCCTTTCTGAACCCTGATCACTGGGCAGCTGGTTTGAACACAGGGCTTCATCTGGGGAGTATAGGCAGAGAAGGCCAGACACCACGCCCAGCAGGTGGGCATGCTGCCTCCAGGTGCCAGTGGTAAACTCGAAGCAGCTACCCTGAAAACCGACTAACTTCCTTCCCGTTCAGAAGTGAAATCTGCCAGGCAGTACCAGGGAGTCACTCAGAATCACAGTGCTTACTCTGCAGTTTTACAAATGAATAAAATTTGAGGCATCCAAGGAACAGGGAAGGGCACATGGGGACACCTAAATGCCATCTCTAAAGGGCACTTTCCCAGTGAAGTGCCCTGAAGCCCAGACACACAGACAGGACCCTCTAGCCACTCTCAGTTGGGCCGGGGAGATGGGCCACCGCGCCCTGGGTCCCTGGGCGGCTTCACCCTTATCGGCAGCATCTGGCCCGTCCCAGCATCCTCTGCTCACTCAGAGCCATAAACAGAAATGCCGCTTGGCAAGGCCTGCCCAAAACATCTTCCCCGCAATGTTCCTTTTGGCATCCGATTAGAAAAAAAAAAACAACAACTTGCAATCAATACTCAAAGTTGGATTTTGAGATTTTCTGCAGAATTAGGCTTGGAGCATTTAACAACAAGGTTCCTTACTGTTCGGCCTCTAAATTTATAATAAAAATAAATATGTCCTCTCCCTGATGTGGAAAGCCGTGCCAACTGCAGAGAAGAGCTTGGATGTGAGAGGAAGCAGTTGGATCCATGTAGACGCCACAAAACAAACCCCTGGGCATCCTCGCAAGACCAGGTCCCTTCACGGGGACCCCAGGGAGCGAGAACACGCCCGGCTGATCTCCCACCACTTCTCCTAATTGTACGGTGTTACGTGCTAATCAACACCCAAGGCCTTTCTCTTTAAGACAGAACAAGGCCTCAAATTACTAATTACACAAATACAGTGTCTTTTGCTAATTGGATTGGTTAATGTTAGTTAATAAAGCACTTTAAGGATAGGCAATGTGGTATGAAAGAGGCAATTCATACGTTTAATAATAGGCTAATAACTGTCAGCAATGAATAATCAGCTGCCGTCGCGTGCACTGAGCGTCGCGCGCTCTTTCCAGCTCTGTGGACGTCTGTTACAAATTAATGCCTTTGCGGGGGCCAGCTTGTGCGCCGAGCTCCCTGTGCCTGGCCGCCGGGTCCCTTCTTGCCTTCCAGCCCACGAGGGTCTGGAGCACGCACAGCCTATAGCCCTGGTGGCTGTTTGGGGAGTTTATCCTCTAAAGAAAAATGAAGGACTGTTATTTCTGTAATTTATGAAAGAGCCTTGGGCTAAGCGATTAGGGACAGGACCCAGAGTCTTACGTCCTCGTCCTAAGGCCAGAGGCTTAGTCAGTGACCCAGGCAGGTCCCATGACCTTCACCAGCCTCAGTCAGCTCAGCTGGAAAATTGAGTAAAAAGATTGTGGTGTCGATCAGGCCTGGAGCTGCTGAGGGGAGGTGCTTATAGGTGGCAGCACCTTGGCAGTACTGTGGCAGTCGTGATGGTGGCCTGGAGGTCTGCCCATCATTCAAAGGGCCTGTGGGCTTGCAATTGGACCCCGAGACCTGCAACTCAGGGCAAAGCCCACACGGCCCAGCTGCTGCCTCCCATCCCTGCATTCTGCCAACCTCAGCTCTTCAGCCCAACTTGAGAGCCTAGAAGGAGGCAAAGGGCTCCCACATGGGGGTTCTGGGGGGTGTCCCCTGAGTAGGCCTTGCTCCCTGCACAGGAGAGCCTGTGGGAGGCAGGTGCCGGTCAGCAGTGGGCTTTGCAGCTGGTGCCCTCCCTCTGCCCCTTCGGGACGAGCACCAGAAAGAACCACCACTCTCGCCCGAGTCTCTGTTTCGAGATGTGGGCTCCTTGCTGTGTGTCAGGTGCTTCTGTTCTGTCCAGAGGGGGATAGTGAGATCTTTAAGACAAATCAGAATCACTGGTGGCGGGCTGTCCCTGCAGTGGCCACACTGACTGAGTGGACAGGGATCTCCCTCTCCCACGGAGAGTCTCCTGGGGGACGTGCACAGCCCCCCGCCCCGACTCATGAGTGGAAGCCCTGAGAACACGGTGTTTTCTAAGAAGGAGAAACAAACCTCGCACGTGCATTTGCTTACAAGGGCAAAATGCCTGAATGCGAGGCTGAGAGATGGCAGGATGGTGAAGAGTCTCTGCCCGGGTGACGCAGCACAGAAAACGGAGGTCACTAAGGGAAAGCAGGGTTCCCCACCTCTCTGAGTAAAGCTGGAGGGAGGAGGCTCGGTGCCTCCCGAGACAGAGTCCACACTGGGCAGAGGGTGAACCAGGAGGGCTGTGTTGTCCCCTCCCTGCCTCCAGGGCTTCAAAGTTGCAGCCGGCCCTGCTCAGGACCACAGGCCAAGGAAAGGATGTCTGGTCCCCCTGAACCTCTGGCGGCACATCCCACCCACGTCTGCCCATGAGACACTCATGGTCTCTCCAGCCCTGCCCCTCTCGCCTCACTGCGTACCGGCTCCATGGGCTCCCCCAGGACACGCTGGGTCTTCACCCTGAGGTAGCACTTTCCCACACCCTGCCTGGGTTACAGCCACGCAGATCTCAGCTCCCTCTTCAGTCCTGGGGAAGAGCAAAAAAATCATGCCATTGAACACCCTCTGCCAACTCTAAGAATAGCCTAGAAAACCCAGCCACGGCCGAGAATATTTCTTCAGCTCGTTAAGATGAGCCCTGTGTCCAAATGCCTATGCGTACATAAGCTTGCCCGTGTCTGAAGCCACATAAGCAAACTGCCCTCCAAGGGCACCGGGAACTCAAAGCTCCTACGTCCATGCAGGGTGGTGGGTGGGGGTGGCCCAGGGCCACCGTCACCCTCATGTGGGCTGTGGGACCAGGTTCTCTGGGAGTGCAGATTGCCCACAGATCAGCTCAGAAGCAGCTGGGAGGACCTGGAGGTCAGACAGGATGGCACACACCTGCAGGTGTCTTAGGGCCTCCCTGAGCTGGCTCATTCCCTCTCTGCACTCCAGTTCTCTTGCACTAATGGAGGTCATTTCTCTTAGTCCGTCCTGCAGACAGACAACGCGACCTTGTCATACTGACAGCCGCCCTATGTGGCCGATCATTAATGCGCCATCCCCACCTTTCCCTCTCAGAGCTTCCAGGCTACTTGCCGGCCACTGCAGACTGGACTGTTGGTGGGAACATTTCCCTCCCCAGCCCCTCACCATCTATGGACTGGGTTTTACGTGCAACTGTCTACTATGACTTCTGGCAGTTGGAGTAAAGGCAGAGAAGGACCCAAAAGGCCTTCTTCCCTCCATTAGGATAGCAGAGGAAGGAAGGGAGCGGGTACCTGCATGTCCTTGAGGCCTGGGCAGTGGTGTGAGCAGGCCCCAAGGAGCCCCGGGGATTCCTGATTCTCAGGCGCAGGCAAGACAGCCCTCATGTCTGTGATGCGTGGGACAGCAGGGAAGTGGGTTGTGGAATAACGCTGCTCCCTGCATGGCAGTTCGTGTCGGGAGCGACACCTCTGTGTAGGTTCTGGTTTGTGGTGACTGTGCTTGCTTCTGATGTCCTGACCACACCCCAGGGGGCTGCATGTCTTCCTGCCTCCATCTGCGGTCTCAGGACCCCCGCAGGATTGTTTTGAAATGAAACCAGCAGAGGACGCTTTCTGACCCTCGTGGAGCTCTCTGGCCAAGGGTCTGCAGAGAGACACCCGGGCCTCCTCTGGCAACTTGCTGATGCTTTCCCGATGTGCCATGTGGCTCTGCAAAGGCAGTGGGAGGGGGAGCGGTGAGAAGAGCTTCCTAAACGCCCAGCATCACCAATCTCACTGAGGCCTGTGCACTTGGGGATGAGACCCCTGGCCTCCCGGGACTCGCCCCTCAGGCTGGCGTGGAGGTAGACCCGATACGTTCAAAGCCACCTGGCCAGAGACACATTTAGCGCTGGCTGCTCAGCCACCAGACCTACTCTGGGAAAGAGACCCCTTCCTATCTCAGAGGGGGAAAAATACCCCAGATAGCTTTGAGGGTTGGGGTAGAAATTCCAACAGACCTTTTTGGATTTCCTTTGTGACAATCCGTGTGCTTCTCCTTGTTGGAAAACAGCAAAGAAGAAGGAGCAGAGTGGTTTCAGCTGCTGCCACCTTCACGCTGTCTCCCCCTCGTGGGAAGCTCTGGCTGAGAATGTCTCTCCAGCAGCATCACCGGCAGGGCACGGCCGACAGCTGTCCTCTGGGTCGGGAGCTCCCAGCAGCTCTGCCTCTTGATTTGTCCGGTGAAGACCTTGCTGTGTCCTCAGACCTCACGGAGCATCTGGAACCAGGTCCTCACGTAATTTCCCTGCGTGGTTTTGCTGTTGGTGTTGGCAGTGAGTGTGTGCATAGGCACCGTGGGCAGCTGACACTGCCACCGTAGCCTTTTGTCCCCACAGAGGCATTGGGGAAGCCGTAGCCTGCTGACCCAGGACAGAAGTGCTTCCAACCTCTGGCCTTCTAGCCAGCTATGTCTGCCATGGCCAGGGGGCTAATGTGTTTCTAATGCAAAAGGCCACATCATGCCTAATAGAGGCCAGTTGTGCTCACATGATCTCTGTCCCATATATCTTTTTGTTTGTTTGTTTGTTTACATTTACAACCCTTGGAAACTGACCAAGCCACCCTCGACTTGGAGGTACGTGCAGACAGGCTATTGCTGCTTGTCACAGCCCAGCCCACCCGGGGTCCCCTGTTTTGCAGCGTAATCTCCACTGGAAGTTTCAGGCCGTGGGTCTTGGCAGCCGCAAAAGTGGACAGTACCACCTTGAGCAGCATCATCCCTGTGCTCTTGCTGTAATGTGAGGGGTCACCGGCCGGGCCCTGCTGTGGTTTGCTTCCTTCGTGCCATTGGCTCATCAAGGCCGTCTTTCGGTGCATCTGTACCCCACTTCCCAGATAAGGGTCTACACCAGTTGCTAACCAGGGGTCTACGGAACTCAGAACTGGAGGAGCCGGCTCTGAGCCCGGGAATGTGCCCAATTGTTGCAGCCAGCCTCACCCACCTCTGCCACACCGTGGAAGGAGGGAGGGGGCCGGACCGGCTCCTACATTAGCCAGCAAGTCCCTGAAAGCCTCTCACAGGCAGGCACCTCAGCCCTGAGTTTGCACAAGCCTCCTAGAGGCAGAACGGTCCTGCAGAAATCTCTCCACAGCATCCTCAGGGGGGTTGAGCTGGACTCATCACCTGGAAACTCCACGGGGTTGGCCTGGGAATCACAGGTGGAGTGGGCGGCCTTCACCTGACCAAGCCCTGCTGGTTCCATCTGCTCCTCCCCCCCACACCCCAAGGAGCTGGTCTGGGCCCTGGGGAGTCCAGGCTGCAGCCGCAGTTGCCTAGACGCTGTGAGATTCCCAAGGCTGCCTGTTTGTCACAGAGGATCAGCCCGAATTCCTCAGCACAGCTGTTCCCGTAATTGGGTCCCATTAGGAGAGTGTGCGGTCTTGTTTGGCGGCTCTCTGCCTCCCACTGCCCCCGTGCACGGTGGTCCTGAGTTAGCACAGCAGCTGCGGCCAAACCCAGCACTGGAGACTCTGCACCGTCCCTGGCCCACAGATTGGAAACATTCTCCATGGGAGAGAAAGCAAAGCCCCTTTTCATCCTCTTTCTCCCTCCTCCCCTTCCTCCAAACAGAACCTGTTTTGTAGAGTCCACATAAGCCAGTGGCTGAGACAGGCCTGGTGGAGTCCTCAGCATGGACTAGAATCCCAGTCCTGCGTCCTGGCTGTGACTCTGGGCTGGGTACTTGACCTCTCTGAGCCTCAGCATTCTCAGGGGATACCTCAGCCAGGAAGCACTAGAGACAGTGGCAGAGCCAGCACACGAGTTGCTGTTATTGTGGTTGCCTTGTGACAATTGGGAATGGCAGTGACCGTACTTCTGGCTCCGTCGACTTGCAAGATGTGGAGCCCACAATCAAGGCCCATGGTGTCCACAGAGAATGAGTGATGGGAATTGGACGAGACTGAATTTGATGGGAAAGGGTCCACAGGAACAGGCGACCTGGTGTCTCCAATTGCTTTATTCCTCGGGCCCCAGGAAGCCCAGTCTGCCATTTTCAAGGGAATTAAAATTAGATTCTGCTTTGAAATGTGGGGTGATAATCTCAGGCCCTTCCACCTTCAAATAATTAAAGGTTCCCCCAACCTTGACAAATGGGGTTGTAGGTCACAGCCTGAGGAAGGCCCGAATCCTGGAGGTCAAACCTCTGTCCCCACCCCCACAGTCCTGGGTCTCAGGACCTTGAAACACATATGTGGCTGAGGGGTCTTTACCGGGATCTATGACCTTCCCTGCTCACAGATCAGGCCAACAGTCAGCAGGGGCATGTTGAGTCCATTAATACCTTCTGTCAATTTCAAGGTCATTTCCATAACTAAAAAGGGTTGAGAATAAAAGATAAATGTTTGTATAGAACCAATAATTGATCTGGAGATTTGCTTTCCCCACGAGGAAATCTCAGCCCCCAGGGAGGTGCTGAGGGGCAGAGTTGCCTTGGGGGTCTCCACAGGTGGAGGGCGCCGGCACCCGCCTGCCTTCTGGGGTGGGGACAGAGATTTGTAAGTCATCAGTGTGCAGAAGGGACGGTGGGAGCATGCAGAAGCAGGCTGGGGGCGGCCACCGTGGCCCTGGGAAGACACACCCTATAGATTGAAGGGGGATGACCACCTGGCCTTGCCACTGGCAGAACTCGGTGTTGGTTTAAGTGACCACGTCTGTGGGCTCGTGGAGAATTCAAAGCCCTGGCAGGGATGCCAAGAAGCCTGGGCAGCCCTGAGTTGGGGTGACCTCCCTCTCTCTTCTTTTGAAAGGGTAGGGCACTGAGTGAGTGAAGCACCCACCAGGCGCCCACCCCTGCTTCTCCTGCAGCCTGCTGTGGGTGGCTTCTGGTCCCTTGGGCAGCCTCCAGCTCTGCACAGGGAGAATTGAACACATCCCAGCCGATGGAGGTACTGGGGGGCAGAGGCCCAGAGGCCAGAGCCCACCAGGCCCAGCCAGCACGCGAGCTGGGCAGGGAAGACCCCCACATGCTCTGGGGACAGACATGTAGACAGAAACCACTTGAGGCCAGAGCTCACCGTAGGCAGCCCCTGCCTGCAGGCCCTCCCTCCTCCCTGTTCCATGTCCCCCACCATCCGTCTTGGCCACGTTCAGCGTCTGTCAGCCTGTGTTCACCCTCACCCGGGTCAGACCCTGCCTGGCCTTCGAGGGCTTCCACACGGGGCGGCCCTCCCACTCTGCCCCACCCTGCCCCTCCACCCGCCACTCCCCTCTCCCAGAGCCTCAGCCCAGAGGCCTCACACTTTCTTCACATTCCCATTGCTGTGGGAGGGGAGGGCGGGTTATCCGCTGTCTCTGCCCCAGGGGAAGTGCTGGAGGAAGTGCTGTCTAGATATTGTAAAGGTGTCTTCCAGGCACTGGGTACAGCGCAGTATAGACAGAGCAGTGCTGCCAGTAGAATGGGGATGTGAAGGGACACCCAGCCTTGCCCTCAGGGAACCGGGGAAGGAACTGGGAAGGACACAGACCCCACAACCTGGAGCGGAGGCCTTCCCTCGGTCACTCCTTCTGCAGAGAGGAAGGTGTGGGCACGAGACCAGCCTGGCCTGGGCAAGGCATCCAGGCCAGGGGGCAGGGCGCTCGCAACCAGAGAGCTGCCAGTGAACAGAGTGTTCTTGGAACATCGGGAAGAGGCAGGCCAGGTCCAGCTCCCGGGTCTGCAGGGCCGTGTCTGCCAGGCAGGGCAATGCAGGGCAGGGCGTGGCAGGGGCAGCTTCAGTCAAGGAAAGTCACTGGGCATGCGGCTAAGATTTGCTGGCCCCTCTGCAACTCTTGTGGCCAGAACACAGCAGAAGGCTCTGCCACACCCAGACAGGTCAGAGCATGCCTCCTGCCCGGAGCTCAGTCCTCCTGGGGAGGGTTTCTGGGCACAGCATGCTGGGGTTCATGGGGACTGCCCTTGCACGGAGTCCCCAGGAACACAGCAGCCTCTCTTGACAGCCAAACAAAAAGGATTTGGAAGGCAAGACTTTGTGGTCTCTCGTGCAGGGCTGCCCCATGCCCATGTGGGGAGTCCAAGGCAATTCCCAACTGCAGGGTCCAAAGCAGAAGGCTTGGGAATGCCTTTGGGAAGAGGATGCGGAGGGCGGGAGGGAGAGGTGAGGAGATGGCGGCTGGGAATGTAAACAGCGGTGCGCAGACCTGTGTGCATTCCGGGGACGGGCCCTCTGGAGCCTGGGGTCCTTTCTGGGCCACACTTGACTGTGTAAATATTTTCTTTAGGAGCAGAGAGCGCCTCCATTCATTGGATAGATCTCACTTGAAAGAACTGAGAAGTGTCTGTTTAGGCATAAAAGCTAAAAACGGTGTCCAAGGAGCTTTAAAAAAAATCATTTCTGCAGCTCAAACACAGCCAAGCTGACTTTTTTAAATGCAAAAAATAAATAAATATTATCCCACTCCCAGTTGAGAGCTCAAGAGTTTGTGTCAACACCACCGGAGCCTTTGCTCTGGGAGCCAGAGCTGGGTCGGCCGGTGACTAACTGCCTTTCACGATTCCTGCCGGGGCTGCCAGTGGGGCACCACCCAGCTCAGCTGAGGCGAACATGGCCAGAGGGAGCTTGGACGTGGGGAGAGACCTGGCCAGGGTTCAGGTGCGAGTCCCGGTCGGAACTCTGGCGTGTGGCCTCTCCCTGCCGGATGTGTCCACCCAGGCCCTCGGTCCTTCCTCACTCAGCACAAGGCGGGAGGTAGGAGGCCTGGACCTGAACCCAGACTGCTCTGCGTCCTGCGGTGCTGTCTACGAAGTGGGCAGCACTCGTTCTGGCCTCTTTCAGGTGAAGGAGGGAAGGAAGGACCCGCCTCCACCTGCCTGGGACAGGGTTCCCTCATCACAATTGGGTCCCCGCTGCTATCCCTTCTATGCAGATCTACCCTAGAAAGATCGGCAAGACTGTAAGAAAATGAAGGATGGGCATTGTTCCTTAAAGGTGTGTCTCCCCAGAAAGGGAGGGTGCACAGGGTGCTGGTCTCAGCTCATCGGGCCTGTTCCAAGGACATGATTTAGTTGGGTATAAAACCCAGGCTGCAGAAAGGCCAACAATGCTGTTTTGACCCTTCTGCCTAGACTGTGTCTCCAGGAGACTCAGCTGGAGCCTCTGCAGCCCCACAGCCTCCCTGAGGTGAGCAGAGCCAGGCTCGGAGGCAGAACAGGGTGCCAGGGTCAGGGGGCCCACCAGTTCCCCTCTTGGGATAGCCCCTAGTGCCCTGCACAGACAGCCCTGAGCCCCTGGCAATCCCCACCCAGGGGAGGACCTCAGGTCATCCTGTAGCCGGTCCTAGACACAGAACTGCTTCTTTGGAGATGAGGAACCTGCTTCAAGAATGGGCAAGGAAGAAATGTAGGTTTGAGAGAGAAGCTTCAGTCTCAATGGCCCAAAGCAGTAGGTTGGTGACACAGTGCCTGGGCCCAGGGCCGTGGCGTCCACCCCTCTGGCTTGGGAGTGGCTGGGGCTTGGGCTGGGTTTCCACCAACAGGCACGTTTTCAGACACCTTAATAACGATAATTGTGGAGGATGAAAAACCTTCTGGGATCCATTTGTGACACCAAGTAGAAAGCTCAGCCCCCCCGGGACGTGCCAGAACCCCAGAGCTGAGAGCCAGCGCGATGTCTGCGTGTGCGTGTCGACTCTTTACCGACTTTCTGGAGAACAGAGGGTATTTATTTTAAGAGTCAAAAAAGATGTTTTTACCAACCCCACTTAGCTAAATCCTGGCGCTGATACCCGCGAGAGAAACTAAATGCCAGAGGTCAAACCTCGCTCTTTTGGCTAAAACGCTCAATCAAAACACACCTAATACTTCTGCCGGGGCGTGGAGCAGCCGAGAGCCTACAGCGGCTGCCAGTGACCGACCGGCCAACAGCATGTGTGCCGAGGCTTAAGCCGGCAAAGAAAGAGAGTTTTCAGCAAGGCGGTGTTGGCCGGCAGGAAGCGGGACTGGGGCTCCAGGGGGGGCGTCCGCCTGCTTCTTGTCCAGGGTCAGCAGTGGGTGAGCAGGCAGAGTTAAGGACATTTATACTTGCCAGGACAGCCGCGTGTCCAGCAGGCGCGTCCAGACCCTGGCTCAGGTCCTCCACTTGCAAGAGGAAGCTTCTTCCCTTCCAGTCCTTGGGTGCCTGCTTCCTCCCAGGATGGGAGGCTTGGGTGGTGGGGAGGAGGTAAATGTTTTCACATAGCCCCCAACATCATCTGTGACCACATTCTCTGCCCCAGTGACCACAGGGAGCCGTGCTCTGTGCTCTAAGGCCCTATAGAGAGAACCGAGGAGCCCGGAGGTGAAGCACCTACCTGAGGTTCCCGCCAGCCCCTCGCTCTGTACACAGTAGGCAGCATCTGGACTTCTAGTATCCATGGAATGTCCAGCTCTGTACCTCCGCCTGATGGCAAGCCCTAGTGAGTGGGAAGGGGCACTTCGCACCCATGCACAGCCCCACCTACTCCTCTGGGAAAAGGTAAAGGCCCCAGGTGTCATGACATGGGTACCCCAAGATACGCCATCCCAAGTGGCCATGTCAGAGCCTCTGAAAGAGGTTGGTGGCTTTGGCCACCTTCAGCCCAAGAGCTGTGGGATGCAGTTGGGTCTAGACAGTGTTCAGCTGAGCTAAGGGGCCGCAAAGCAGTGGGAGGGGGCCATGTGTCTGCTCTCGGCATGCCAGGGCTCCTGCTGAGAGCGCAGGTGGGGGTTGGGGGGCGCGGAGCTCCTGACCAGGGGTTCCTAGGAGAGTCAGGATGGGTGTGGGTGTCTCAAACTCAGTCCTGGAGCCTGGAGGAGCAGGAAGGACTCTGCCCAGCATCTGGTGGACTCCAGAGCAGGCAGGCCCGGATGCTTTTTCTCTGTGAGTGGGCCCAAACACCCCAATTCCTGCCAGCCTGGCTTGGCTGTGGTCCAACCCCTGTCTACATGGACAGGGTGGGGGGGTGTCCTCAGGATGTAGCCTCCAGCCCTCTAGGAAAGGATAAGTCCTCCCTCCACACGTTCGGGTCAGCTGACCAGGGGCCCATGGGGACCTCTGATCTGGTCTGTCAGATGACCATAGGTAGAATTCGTCTGGAAAACTCCCCCCTGCTTTCAAAGTATCATGTGTGTCCTGGAAGGCACAGGGCATGTTGGTGTTTTCACACGGCTGCCTCTCAAACTGAAGCCACGGACGGGGACACAGGCAGGTCAGGCCACCAGTGTCAAAGTGGAAGCAGGGCCGCCATCCTCTTGTGGGGCATGGACAGCCAGTGCCCCTCCCCAGAGGCCACTCACTGAGGCTGCCCTAGGCCCAGGTGTCTTCTGTAGATGTCCAGGTATTCCATGCTCCTCGGGATCTTTTGCGCAGCCCCCAGCAGGAGCCCCGGCACAGTGGACAGATGGTGCCCTCCTCACTGGTTCTGTCTTCCAGAGTTGGTTTACCTGGATGCAGAAGCTTGCGCTGGCTCTACCACTCACCCCAGCGCGCGGGGATGCTGGACCATGAGCAAGCTGAGCCTTGGTGCTGCTGGGTACTGCCTGGCATAAACGGCTCTCCAGAGAGGCTCCTCACTATCCCTTCACACACTCAGGGGCTTTGCGAAGTGTCTGTGTGCTGGCCTGTCCCTGCCGCCTCCTGGCTTAAGCAAGGACGGGGCAGCAGACAGGGTATGTAAAATCCTGTTCTCCTTAGAAAAAAGTAAAGCTCAGTTTTTCTCCTGGTTCAAGCCACCCATTCAGAAAGCTAGCATCATTGATGTACCACAGAACTTAACCCAGGTCAGGAGACCCTGTGGCCCACAGCATGGGGCCTCCACACCGCGTGACACTGACTGCAGTCTCTGTCCCCGTTGGGTGAGTGTGTGCAGGGTACAGGCCAGGCCGTACCGTGGTGCACAGAGGTCCATCTTGCTCCTAGGGGATGCACGGATGTGGCTTCTGATCTTGGGTGTTGTTGGTACAGGCCTTTCCTGGAAGCCATGGGCCTTTCCAAGTGGTCAGTCTCACTGGTCCCTCTGGTCTCAGCATTCACTGAGAGTCCAGCCAGCCTTCCTGGTCCTGGATTCAGAAGGAAAGCAGAGAAAAAGACAGCAGAAATGCAGGCCTATGCATAGGCCAGCCTCAGCCTGGCAGCTAAGGCCAACCCCAGGCTCCCGGCCCAGGCTGGGGTAGAGAGCCAGTGACCTTGCCTCTTGCGGGCTGTTCTCTGGACACTTGCTTGGAGTCTCCTCTGCAGTGTTCACCTTTTCTTACTCTCACTCTCTCTTTGTTTGAATTTACAACCACTTTCCAAACCACAGTTTCAGAATCTATTAAAAGAAACATAAAATCCCCAATTGGTTAGAATTCTCAACGTTTAAAAGTATGACTTATTGTTATTACAGCTGAGCTTGGGTGAGTCAACCTGCCCCTTGGAAAGCGGTGCCTGGTCCTCCCACCTGTGCCAGGCGGGCACTGTCGGGCACTGCACACAGGTCCTTGTCATTTCTAGGAGCTACATTGTGATTTTAAGGGGCTAGGGAGGGAAATCCTTGGCTTCCATGTCGTTTCTCACCTTATTTTTCAAGTATTAGTTTCAGTCTTGGTTTCTGTTCTTATGGGAACGACATTGCAATTTACATACACACGTCGGTGCACGGCCATTTTCGGTCCGCAAGGGAAAAATCCAATTTCTGCAGTAATTTGACAGTTTGCTTAGCTTAGAAAGCACTCTGGGACCAGTCACTGAAATGCCACCCCTCTGGAGCCAAGCTTGGTGGTTTTTAAGAGGAGACGCCTGGCAGAATGCTACGGGTCTCCTGAACAAGGCCCAGAAAGAGCCAAGTTGAAGCCATGCGGTGGAAGGAAGATCCACACAGCAGGCAGCCTCTCTCCTCTCTGTGGCAAGACTCTGTCCATGAGCAGGAGTCAGGCTCGGGCGCCACCCACAGCTGAGGCCCTCAGTGGCCTCCCAGGGCACTTGCACGGCTCTGGGCACCATACCATCTGCCTTAGACGGATTTCCTTCTGGAAGTTCCTCCATAAAGAGCATTTTAATATGCTGCGCCTCTGGTTTGCCAGAGAAGAGGCAGCAGAGAAATGGCTCCCCTGCTGCAGCCCTGGGCCAGCCTTCCCCGGGGTGTCCATGACCTTTGTCCTGGGTCCTGCATGACCCTTCTTCCCTGGCCTGACTGTAAACCCTGCCAGGGCAGGGCTGTGTCTCCCCTCCTGCACCCCCCACCCCCAGGGCAAAGTTACCTCTAAACACAGAAGCTCCAACTGCCGGTGGGAGTCAGAGGAGTGTGATGCACTCGTGGTGTCCTTGTGTCCCCAGCTGTGCCTCTTCAGGGAGGTGACGGTCCTGAGGAGAGGCCCAGAGTCCTCAGCAAACAGGGAACTTCTGTTGGGGTAAAGGGTCCCAGTTATCAGCTCAGCCCTGTGTTCACATTACCGAGAAGCCACTAGGTTTTACCCCTGCGATGTTGGGAACATCCTTGGTCACGCTCATGACTGCAGCTTGAGATGGGCATCGTGTCAGAGACTAATAGCCCCTCTCCCACTTGTTTTGCAGCACATACTGACGGATGCAGAAGCGTTGCCCCAGGAGGGCTGCATCAAAAAGGTAGGAGGCCCCTGCTGCGTCCGCTGCCCTCCTGCCCCTTGGGCACCCTGGTTGGCTGACTCTGATTTCAGCTGTCCCTGAGTTGTGAGTGTCCAGGTGTGTGTCGCTGGAGGTCCCGGGGCGGTGTGTTACCTGGTGGCCTGTGTGCACAGAACAGCAGCTTCCACGTGACCAAGATGATGCTTACGTTCGCTGAGCCATCCTGAGTCCTGAGGCTGGAGGAGAGTCCTGTGCCTGTGGGGACCCCACAAGACTGTGTGGGCACCCAGGGAGCAAGCCGACCAGATGCAGCTGGTGCTTGTTTAGCTATTTCGCCATCCTCACTGTAAACTTACAAGAAAAAGGTGTGGTGGGTGCGGGGGTGGGGCACTTTTGCTGTACTCACAGCTTCCAAAGAAGCCCCCAGCATCGCTCTAAATATGCAAACTCTTAGGGCAAGGAAAAAATATCCACGTGGCACCAGCTCTCTCTCTGCTGACTGACAGAGGAAGGGCTAGTGCACAGACAGCAGCCCTGAAAGGTCCAGAGAGGGAACCAGGTGTGGAAGCCTGTGCACACATGCACTGGGGGAAAACACACCCTTAGAGCCAGGCGCAGCGCTGGGCTAGCTGGCTACAGTCGAGACAGCAGGAGGAGGAGCCCAGTCACCAGCGTGTGTATGTGCCACCCGTTATGTGCGCGCAGGCACATAACACACACGTGCGCACACATACGCGCACACACACGCACACACGAACACACACGCGCGCACACGCACACACACACAAACACACACTAGCACAGACACGCGCCCAAAAGGTGGCCGATCCCGTATTGGGGATTTTCCCTTAAGATGGAAGTGGCGTCCTCTCTCTTGGCATCTTTCCTTCCAAGCATGACTCAACAGAGAGGGTCTGGCTCACTGAGGTCACGCTCAGATGGTGCCAGGCTGGGACAGCGAGTCAGCAGGTGCTGTCAGAGTCACTGTATCAAAACTACACCTGGATTCTGTGACTTGGACGTGCACGCAGGGCCACGATGAGACTGGTGGTTAGTTAGGGAGCTGAAGCTCTGTGAGCTGAGCATTTGCATCATGCGGGCCCCTCCTCTGTGCCCCAAGTGAGAAGACAGCCCTAAGTCTCCATGGTCTGAGCCGAGGCGTTGGGCGGCACTACCCAGATGGGACAGGCACCTGCCACCTGAGCTTTGTCCCCTGGAATGGGGGACCTCAGGTTCAATCCCTGAGACACTGATTTTGGACAAAATGCTCTAAGGGGAGACTCTCTTTGCCCCTGCAGTGACGATGCTGGCAGTGAGTGGGCTGAGTACCTTGTCATCCCCAATTCTCCCATGTCTGCAGCCAGCCACGGTGGGACCTTCTCTTTTGGCAAAAGGAGTCCATTCTCAGTACCCCCGCCCAGCGGAGGCCTGAGTCCTTTCCAGGGCACCCTGACCACACTAGGTGCAATTTCCCACAAGGTTATTTCCCACTTGTTCTTTCTCCTTTCCTGCCACTTTAAACAATTTTATATTTTCTTAAAGAAGATGGGGCAGTAAGGCATTAAGCAGCTTGGCTGTATTTCAAGGAATTGCGGCATTTTCACCTCCCAGAAACTGACCCTCAGCAAATTCTGATCTTCTGCGTGATCGTGGCATTTGTGGTCCACCCACTATGAACACGTCACTGGCATCGGGAGACTCGCTACTCCTGAATGTGCTGTGGAGGTGGCCTGATGGGAGGTTAGGAGGTGATAAATCTGTCCAGGGATGGCTTGTCCTGGCTGGGTACAAGGGTCAAGGCAGAGGGTCAAAAGGTCAAGTCTAACCTTAAAGGGCCATGAAGAGGCTGGGTCTGGACGCTTTTGAACAGGAGGTGGCAGGATGAGGACGGGAGTGGACGCTGCACCCAGCCCTAGCCAGTGGCCGTCTGTGCCCTGCCGTGTTGTCCAGTAAACGAGTCCACCAAGCCTTGTCTGTCAAGGTGCTCCCCAGGTCTGCCCAGGCGCCGGCTCTGCCCCGTGTGGTGGGGACGTACCCAGGCCCCAGTAAGGCCTGTCGGGAGAGCCGGGTCCAGCCAAGGCGTGAAGTGGGGGCAGAATGTAGAGAGCTGACCTCACAGCACGGAGCAGCAGGGTGTGCCCTCTGAACAAGCCTCCCTGCTCCCAGCCCAGGGCTGCCCTCCTGCTGCCCTGCAGGCCAGCCTGAGTGTGTGGGAGCTGCGTGGGGGTGTCCCCGCCGTCCTCGGGGCGCCTCTCACCAGAGAAGCTGCTGTGCAGCACTTCAAGGCCCCCCGAATTGAACCCTAACATTTTTTCAGCCTCCCACTTAGCGTGGCCATTTCAGCATTTGGGGGATGCAAGTGTTGTCCAAGGTCAACTTCATGGGGTGATAAAAAACCTAACCCTGGTGCTTAAATCTGGGCTCTCCAGGGATGTTGCCAGAGGCTCCAGGAGAGACGCTGGGATTTAAAGGTGAAGGGCTTGTACACAGGGGCCGACGACCAGCACAAAGAGCCTCACCCAGGCTCCTGTGCAGACAGCAGGGCCTGCCTCAGAAGCAGATGTGTGCTTGGCTCTGTGCATGTGTGTGATTTGTTTACAACTAACGTCACTTTGCAGGCATGGATGTGTTGGCTGCAGGATGAATTCACTGTGACCCTCAGGGACAGGACGAGGACTCCGGCTTGTCACTTTTATAGGTAGGGTCACCTGAAGGCACCCTGGGAGCGTCGAGGGTGCTGTGTGACCTGGACTGGGTGGACTTCATCTCTGAGCTTCCGTTTGTCTGTCTGCAGGAGGATTCTACTTCCTGTTCTTTATCGACTTCAGTGAAATGTAGCAAAGTTAATTCAATCAATGGCTGGATGTGTGAGGCGCATGAAAGTTGCTATTTTATGGAGGCATTACCACAGTGAGTTGTAAGTGCTGGGGAGCCATGTTCTTGTTTTTGAAACAGAGTCTCACTTTCGCCCTGCGTAGAGGTCTGTGTCGTCATAGTTAACAGCAACCTCAAACTCTTGGACTCAAGTGATCCTCTTGCCTCAGCCTCCTGAGTAGCTGGGTCTATAGGCACCTGCCACAAATACCTGGCTATTTTTTAGAGATGGGGTCTCGCTCTTGCTCAGGCTGGTCTCCAACTCCTGAGCTCAAGCAATTTGGCCTCCCAGAGTGCTGGGAGTACAGGCATGAGCCACCGAGCCCAGCCCAGAAACCAGGTTCTGAAGGCTACAGATCTTTACTCAGAATTTATAGGCAAGAGAGCCTGAGGAGTTTGGAGGTACTGAATTCAAACCCAGGACAGCAGAGGGGCCGTCAGCATGGGGTGACAGCAGCAACTGTAGCTCATGAGTTTGGGGATAGGGCCACTGCCAGGCACAGAGGACCCACCTCCCCATCCCTCCCGCGAACATTCTGGCCCCCACCCCTCCCTGCATTGCCTGCCCTGCTGGCCGCAGCCCCAAGCTTTGGTGCTTACACACACCTGCCCTGTCCTAGGGCCCTCTGCCCGCCCTGGTTTGCGCCCTGCACTGCGTCAACAGCTGTCCCCTAAAAGTCACTTTGGCTGCAGGTCGGCTGCCTCCGCCTTTTCTAGCCGCAGTGCCTGGACCTCTGGGACTGCCCTGCGACTCTCTCTTTAGTCTCTGTTTACTTAGAGGGAAAGCCTGAGGCTCGGAGAGCAAACATCTGCAGGAGATAATCTAGCCAGTTGTCCATCCATCACTGGGGCGCGCAGCTCCCTGGAGAGCCTGCAGGAGCTGGTAATAAAAAGGCCGGGGGAAGAGGCTTTGGGGACAAATAAAGAGCTGTGTTAAGGGCTGCTGGGATGGATGGAAGACGTTATTAAGGCTCAATGGCCGTCTTATCAAAATCCAATAGGATACACATTTGGCAAAAGGCTTAAATTTATTCTTTGACTTTCTGGAGGGCTTGAATTTATCCGTTAACAAGAGTGTAGTCCACCCAGGAGATGGTATCAGCTGAAAGAATTTTGATTCAATCTCTTTGGTGATATGAAAGGGGTAGCACAGGCCACGACAGCGGTTCCCTTTGTCCACCGTATCTTGTTTCCTTCACCAGCTTGAAAAGGAAGGACGTGTTAATACAGAACAGGGGAGAAAATACAAACAAAAGGAAGTGGCCTTTTTTTTTTTTTTATTTTCTCTTCTCCTTTTCTCCACCTTTCTCCCCTGCCCCCAAATAAATATATCTGGAATTTGCATCCGTGGGGCTAGGAGTGGGGACCCACAAATGGTGCCCCTTCAGAAGCTTGTGAAAAATGTGCCCCCAGCCCCAGCCAGCCCCCAGGGCGAGGGGCAGGGAGGGCAGAGAGCTAATAAACTCTTACCGCAGGAAGAGGGGATGGTGATGGGTCCATAAATCTCTCCCTGTTATTATTATTACGTACAAAATGCTACAGGTCATAAAAGTCATCTGATAGCCCAGCCGCGCATTGTCCAAACAGGGTGATTGATTGATAATTATGATAATTTGTGAAATGATTATTTGGATGTTAGGACCACGTCCTGTCCCGCTGGGCTGCTGTGGGGATGTTTTCTATAGCCTGGCCCCGGCCATAAGCCCTGTGGTAAAGGGACATCCAGAGGTCTCTTCGGTCCCTCCAGTGGGGACCTGGGGCTGGCAAAGGGTGACTCTGGGACCCAGAATGAGAGCCGGGTGGCTCCCGGAAGGCAAGTGGAGACTGAACTGCAACCTTTGCGTGTCTTTTGTGCAGTGACTACTCTGTAGGGGGGCAGCACACACCTCAATGTCCAAACAGGCTGGCTGCCACCAGGCTGTGACTTGAGGCTGTTTCAGAGGACTAACTCACAGAATTCCTGGCTACATGGACCATTTTAGCATGGCGCAGAACGGCAGAGTTTGTGTTCAGTCTGAGCGGGTGGTTCCGCATTTGTGTCCTCTCCTTGGGGGATGCAGAGGTATTTTCCTGAGTGGCTGGAGGGCTGGGGTGGGAGGGGAGACGCAGCTCCAGAGCAGGTGCTGACGCGCTGAGTCAGTTCCGCCCTCCCTGCTGGGGCTGGAAGCTTCCCTGTAGCCACCCTCCGCTCGCTTACCCTCAGCTGCACTGAGGTCTTGCCAGCGAGGTGAGTTTCAGAAACACTTTCCTATTGCCTCGCCAGCCAGTGGAGAACCCGGCAGCGCGCTACCGGAGACGTGGCTGCACACAACTGCACTTCAGCCCGGGGAAACCCACCAGAGCCCCCAACCCTAAGAACCCTGCAATCAAAATTATTAATTTGCATGCGGGATCGGTTATGTCTTTATGAAATCAAAGTGTGTTTAGCTGCCCCCGAGACAGCCCCAAGTTGATTTTGATAATCTCAGCCTGAATAGACTCGCTCGGCGCAGTAAGCCGCTGACAAAAGACTGGACCGTGGCTGAAAGCCCTTTGACGACACGTCTCTCTTTTCATTGTTCCTGGGCTGCTGATAAAAGAACCGGGAGTCCATTAATTCAGTGAATGAACATATAGTAAAGTCAGTCCCCTCTTGAGAACAAGAATGTTGAGGTCAGCTCCGGTTGCCATGGAAACTAAGTACTCCTAAGAAGTTTGCATCCTTGATTCTGCTGAATCAAAGGCTGCCAAGTGGAGAGGTGTAATGGGGCAGCGGGAAGGAAGCCCCCTCCGCTGGGCCCCTGCCCGAGACAGCACTGGCCAGTGGCCCCAGGGACCCCTGGGTGTCCGGTTCTTTGCCTCTCCCCTCCCCCTCTCCGGAAGACCCCATGTTCATACAGGTGGAGGCTCCTCCGGGGAGGCTGCTTCTGAGGCTCCAGTTCCCAGGGCAGAAACCAGGCCAAGGGAGGGGCCTAGCCCCAAGCTCCAGCCTGGAGGTGCAGCCAGGGCCCTGGGTGGACTCTGACCTCTGCCACCTCCCAGCACCTGAACTTGCCCCCTGGGGTGGGGCAGTCCTGCGGTGGCCCCTTCACAGCCTCGATAAGGGTGATTAATGGCCCGTTAGCATGGCCTGAGGTGAGTTACAGGCAGCCTCAGGCTGGGTGACGACTATATAAATGTCACCCTTTGCCTCTCCCTTCTAAATGGAGTTGATTCCGTTTACCCCACCCCCACCTCCACCTAAGGATCCTTAAATCAGCTTAAACCAGCAGATTAGGCTGAGAGAGGTGCAGCTAATTAATTTCCTGTGCAGTAATTTATTACCTGCCACTGCGCTGTCGTCCCAGGGCTGTCTGAGGAGGCCTCTTCTCTTCTTCCCCTTTCCTTGCCTTAGAGGGCAGGAACTCTGGGCAGGCCCGGCAAGGGCCACCTGCTTCTCATGGGAGCATCCCTGGGAAACACCTGAGGCCCTTGAGAAGGGAGGTGGAGGGACAAGGAAGGAGGCACAGGGCCTTGGGGGTCCCTGGCCAGGCATAGAGCAGGGGGCTCTAGGGATCCTTCTCTGGTGACAGAAACTAGCCCCACCCTGGTAACGCTTCCTGCTGAAACTTCAATCTCAGCAGCAGATAAAACATCACACATTTCAGGATGGACTCAGAACTTGAGAACATGCCTTCCCCCCCACCCCAGAGACCCTAGGAGGCTGGGCCAGGCCATCCCCTTTTGGACCTGGTTCTGTCCTCTGCCTTGAAGTTCGCAGCTCTGCAGACAGGGACAAGCAGAGTCCACTGCCCTGTATGCTGCGGGGACTAAGCTGGTAAGAAGACAGCTGTCTGCAGGTCCCACGTTGAGGCTGAGGCTGCCATATGCCAGGCCTCTTAGCCTCTCTGTGGTCACGGCACCTGCAGTGGTCAGAGCTCCCCGGAACCTACCCAGGGCCCACTGCCTTTCCTCACACCCCAACTGACGTCCCGAAGCGGCCCCTGCAGGAAGGTGCTAGGGAAGGCCCCGGCACGCCCCAGCCTCTTGCCAGCACCCACTTCTGAGGCAGGATTTATTGGCTACATTACGCGCTTTATGGGAGCCAGATGGTGGGTCAATAAACTCTGTCCGTAATCTTCAGGTGGGTGCAATATTGAGTTAATTAAATTGTGCCGCGCTATTAGGACAGGAAAAATAGATGGGCTCTGAGGCCCGTCCAGCCTCTTCTGCTTCAAACGCACACCTCACAGAGTTCCGTGGTGACAGGTTGGGCCAGGAGTTCTCTCCTCCCACAGCTGCCACTCCCAGAGGGGAAGCAGTGCAGCTCCCCCTCCTGAAACACCTGCTATGCTCGCACGGCCAAGATCACTGTCATTTGGGACGTAAGGTCAGATTCTGAGTTTATGCAAACAAGCGATCAGTGTGGCTGGGTCCCTCTCCAGCCAGGTCCCAACCCGCAGGACCTGTGGCCTGGTCCCTTGCTCTTAGTGGTGGCACTGTGCCCCACCCTCCCGAGCCCTGACTCCCTGAAGGTGCTTCTCCAAGCCAACACAGAAGGGAGTTTGGCACACTCTCTTGGGTCAGGTTGAGTGAGCACTTGGGCTCCAAAGGCCTGTTGTCCTCAGAGGCTGTTTTCCCCATGAGGGCAATTGGGAGCCGTGGCTGTGTACCTGATTCTCCTTGGAGCACCAGCAGTCTCCAGATGAGGCCCTGGGTGGGCCTTGGTCCCTAGAGTGGATAGGGGCTGTTTGTAGCTCCTCAAGCTCCAGGTCTGCTCTAAGCCCTCAGGAAAACTCCATGGGAACTCACCGCACTAGGAGGGGCTGCCCTGGACAGAAACCCTCTGCAATGTAAGAAGCCACCTGCTCTTGGCAAGGGCACCTGCACTGGGGTGGGGCAGCCACGTCCCCCCAGCATCCCAGGCTTCCGTGTGTCAGATGCTGACACCAGGGCATGTGCACGTGGGGGGGTCCCAGGTGGGCGCAGCCGGTGCCAAGCCTCTGCCTGGCGTTCTCCCCACAGTGGCCCCCAGGCACACACTGTTGTCGGACTGTTGTTCAGTCTCATGCTGAGATGGGAGGGGTGTGATGGAGAAGGGTGCAGGTGTGGGTGTGGAGACGCGGGGTGCACCTGCCCTGCCCCAACTCAGTGGACTTCTGCCAAACGCTGCCCATGTGCAGGCACTGCTGCTGCTGTCCTTATGACCGTTTTCATTTATAGAATGCTCCCCACATGCCACGGTGTATGTTGCAGCTCGTTTTCACCCCGTCTAGGTGGAATTGTCCCTGCTTTACCAAGTGGGAAAGTAAGGCACAGAGCTTGAGTCCCTTGCCTCAGGTGGCATATCAAATGAGGAAGATAGCTTTCAAATGGCTTTCCAAGCCAGAGCTCTTAGTGCTGTGTCCCACCACTCTGCCCCCCAGATGTGAGCCAGGCTGCCAGGCATTGCAGGAACTGAGTTCAGGGAAAAGCAAGAGGAGAGCGAGCTGGAGTCCTGGGAAGCAGGTGCATCAGCCAGCTGTTGCCACAACGATGCTGGGTAACACCCCATCCCAGAACTAGGGGCTTGAAACAACATTCGCTGCTTCTCACTAACTCACATAGACGTCATGATGTGGGCTGGGTGGTGGGGCCTGCTCTGTGCTGATGGCTGGGTCCAGCTGCCCTGAATGTCTACCACCCTCCTCAGACCTGTGGCCATCCAGGACCATGCTGTCCCTCTGGTGACAGCAGAAGAGGGCAGCACACACACCTGATCCCCACTGGGCCTCACCCAGAATGGGTCCTTCATCTCACAGCCATGGCCACGGTCACCAGTGCAGGAGTGGAGCTGAGCTCTGGGGCAGCAGGTGTGGATGTAGGGACACACGTGGCTATTAGGGACGATGCTGCAGTCTGCTAGGCAGGCTCCCTGAGCAGGTGGCAGTGAGCTGACCCCCGGCTAGCTCCCAATCTCAAGCTGAAGTGTAGGCGATGGCTTGCAGTGTGTCACTGGAGAATGGGGCCCATGGCCCTGGCACAGAAACCATGAGTGTAGGAAAGTGCCCCATCAAGTAGGCACACAGCCCCCAGCCTGCCTCACCAGCCCAGGGACCCTCGGTGTGCCCACTCTCCCCCTGAGAGAGAGTCCGGGTAGCCCATCCCCGAGGAGCCAGGTCAGTAGAGGTGTCCCAGGGGCCTACTGAGAGGAACTCAGAGCATCAGCCTTGCAAAGAGGGCCTTGACGTCCCACCCCAGAGAACACAGAGGACACTCACATGCGTGCTGCCAAGTGAAGCCGACCAGTCTGTGGAGGCGGCGACTCTGGTCCAGCCCTGTGACCTTCTGGAACAGGAAGAACTGGGAAGAGTGAAGTGACGGAGGGCAGCCAGGGGCTGGGGAGGGAGCACGCAGGATTTTCCAGGGTGTGAAACTTCTGTGCAAGGTGCTGCAGTGACGGATATGTGTCGCTGCACATCTTTCCAGACCCATGGGTGTGGAGTGTGCACTCTGGAGTGTGCCTCGGAGTGAGCTCTGATGTGGCGTGGGCTGTGGTGGTAGGAGCGTGCCAATACTGATCAGTCCACTGTGACAGACAGCGTGCCACGTGTGCAGCATTGGGGGGGGTGGCAGAAGAGGGCCAGGGGACTCCCTACTTTCCACTCTTTTTTCTATAAGTCTAAAATTCCTTACATCAGTATATTCATTTTAAAAATAAGAATTTTTTCAAAAAGTGGCATATCTTGTACACATCTTAAAATGAAAACATATGTGAAAAACTGGGAGGAAATAGAAGAAGTGCTGGTGCCCGATGGTGACAAGATGTCCGTGGGGACAGTTTCACTTGTCAGCATGGGGACTTGTTTGAGGAGCTTGGTCTGGTGCTGGCCGACACCCCATGACAAGCAAAGGGGGCTAATACCAGAAGGCCCTTCTAACCGCTTAGATTCTAAAGTGCTTGTAGCCCAGGGTGTTGGGGCTCACCTTCATGTGGATAGGAAAAAGGGGTATGGCTGGCCCCAAAATATGGCTCTCTGCCTGCCAGGAGCAAAAGGAGGGGGCTTTCTGTCCCCACCCGGGGTGGAGGCCACCATCCAGCCAGAGGCTGCAAGGGTGGTCACTGCCCCACTTCCAGGCTGAGCAGCTGCTTGCCAGTGTGATTCCTTCCAAAGTTCTCTGCCCTTCAGCATGGCAACTAGAAAGTTTTTGGAGAGACCCCCCCCCCAAGTCCTTACCCTAAGCAGAGCTGCCCTACTGAGTCACGCTGGGCTTGTAAGAAAAATAAGACTTTTTGTTATTTAGTTTAGCCACTGAGTCTGGGGGGCTGTTTGTTATGTTGGCATAACCTTGGTCACCCTGACCGACTTGTGCAAGGAATTCCTGGTGCATCGTCTAATTTTGTGTCTTCCAGACACCTTTCATTCATGTTTCATCTGCTCAGCAAGCACACTGGTTGGAGAGGTTTGGCATTTGAAATTGTCTTCTCCACTTAATAGCATCACCCAGGGTTCAACCAGCTGCAGATTACAGCCTGTGGGTATGATGGCAAACCTACCCCACCTTTCATAGGAGGGGCTTGAGCATCTGAGCATTTAGGGGTCTCCCCCCATCTGATGGTGGCACTAAGCACCCACTGTGTAGCAGGAGCTGTCCCGGGTGCTGGAGATGCTGGGTGGATTCCAGTCTCTGCCCTCCTGGAGTTTGAATTCTTCTGAGACTTCGGTCATCTGCACAGAGGGCCCTCTACAGCTTCTGCTCTTGTGTCCCCAGGTCCCTTGGTGCCTCCAGCCACCTCATTCTGAATCAGACACTCCTCGTGGGGCTAGCTCCTGACAGCCAGCTGTGCTGTTTGTGTCTTTCGTTTTAAGCAGAAATGCCCCCATCCTGCCATGTGGGCTTGCCTGTGCTTCTGCACTTTGGAAATCCCAAGTACTCGCTTTTTCTGGGCAATTCTTCCTTTTCACCTGTTATATATACGGGGGCAATCAGGAGGATAACAAATTGACTTTGGCCAGAAAGAGTGGGATTCTTAATTCACTAGATTCAGTGTGAGTGTACCATTTTCTTATTTAATAATATTTCCTTCTTTGAATAATGCCCTCTTTCTGCAGCGGCCTCTCTGTATGCTAACAGGATCCATTATCCCACCTGACACCCACTTCCATCAGCCAGGGCTGTCTTAGTGAACGGCTTCTTCTTACCCAGTTAACAAGATGTTTCTCCAGTATAGTGTTGATAAATTAAGTAATAAAAAGCAAGACTTATTATTTTACATTGGAACCTTGCCTCTGTTATTTCTGAGCAATGGCCAAGACTCTGAGTATTAGCCACAGAAATGTTTTGTTGCCTGGGATGGAAAATTATCACATAAAGAGTCTGGTATGCTGTTCATCATGGATCAGCTAAGAGTAAGGAGAGAGATTCAAAGACAAAAAAAAAAAATCCACTTTACCAGACTCACATGGGGAGAAGGGGAAGGGGCGCGTGCATTCTGTGTTTACTGGAGAGCGTCCTTCAAGCCCCAGCCGGGCTGGTCTTTCTTCTTGCCTCCCAAGCCCAGGGCTCTGGTTACCACGGCCCTGAAAGGGCAGATAATTATCGGAAGAGAATCTGAAGCGTGGGCACCCCAGAGGGCTGCAAAAATAAAATGAGGAGGAGGAATTTTGAATAGATTTCCTCCCTTTGTATTGCTGTTTTGGACAAGAAGTGCAGAGGCAGGAGGAAAGGGAGCCAGCAAGGTGGAGAAAAACACCACATGAGGCCTCAGGGAAGTCTGGGTTGGCCGCTGCTGCACGGGGAAGGCTGGGGAAGGAGGCTGTCTTTGCCCGGGTCTGCCCACGTGCTGCTCTTCAGCAGGTGGGACGGCCCGAGGGGGTCTGGGTCCTTCCCAGCTCTCAGAGAGGAGGGTTGAGGCAGGTACAGAAGCAGGAGGGCAGGTGGAGGGCCACGCACAATGGCTGTGCCTTTCCGTCTGTAATGGAAGGCCCCTTAGGTGCAGATCTGCGTGACAGAGACCCACCTGCGTGCTCACTGAAGCGATGGGCTCAGACCATGTCCGCTGGTGCCGGGGCAGCCTCTGAGGTAGTGGCTGCCCTTCTCTGCATCCAGGAGAAAACCGCAGTTCCGAGAGGTGAGCTCACTCACCTAAGGCCACACCGGCCATGAGTGGAAAACGTACCCCCCCCAAACAGGCTATGCCTCGGCCCCTCATCCTCCAGGCTATCCAGGTTTCTGAGGTGTCTGGAAGGGAAGTCTGTGTCCTGGAGCCAGCCCCAAGTAAGGGCCCTGCTGGAGCTGCCTGCCTGCCCCCCTCCTCTGGACTGCCACCCTGTGTCCATCCTCTTCTCCTTCTGGGCAGCAGAGGCTGCTCTCCAGTCCCGCACCAGGATTTTTTTCTAGTAATAAACTTTGGTTTCAAAAGTGTCCCTATGACACCCAAAGGCTTCTCACTTCTGGGCCCGTTTTTTCAAAATCTTGCACCGTTCCTGCCTCCCTGGTGCTCCTGCCACACAATTCCAGGGAAGCCCTGCATGTGCCCTGCACCATGCACTTCCCTGAGCCGCCTACTTATCCTCACTCTCATGGGGAATCTCTTTGCTCTTTAAACAGGTCAAGGCAGCTTTGGCTGTGCAAAGCCAAGGTGCACCTGCTCTGGTACCTGAACAGAATGGGGTGGCCTTCTTGAGTTGCTGTGATTCCTGTGGTTCTTGGGGGGCAAGCTCAGCTCTGCTCAGCTCTGGCCCCACAGGCATCTCATCTGAGCTGATCCAGAACTTCCACCAAGGCCTGTCCACAAGCAGGCTCTGTGGGCTTGTGAGACTGGGTGGTGAAAAGATTCTTGGGAGTCCAAAGCTCTGTCAAAGAATGTCTTTATCCTCTCAGCACCTGATTTCCTCTTGTGTAAAATGGAGTCCTCCCTTAAAGTTGTGGTTGTGATTATGCAAATTACAATGCACGTAGCACACTGCAAATAGCACCTGGAACATGCTCGGGGCTCAGAGTGAGGATAATGATGATGAAGATAATGGTGACACTTAGGAAGATTGTGATGATGACGGCAATAATGACAATGGCTATAGTAATGATGGTGGTGAGGATGGTGGGGATGGTAAAATGACAATGGTGGTGGTGATGATGATGATAGTGGTGATGGTGACAATGATGGTGATGGTGATGGGGATGACAGTGGTGATGGTGATGATGATGGTTGTGGTGATGGTGGTGATGATGATGGTGGTGGCGATGATGGTGATGATGATGGTGATATAATGGTGGTGGTGATGATAATGATGGTGATGATGGTGATGATGTCGATGGTGGTGGAAGTGATGGTGATGATGATGGTGGTGATATAATGGTGGTGATGATAATGGTGATGGGGACGACAATGGTGGTGATGACAGTGGTGATGGTGATGATGATGGTTGTGGTGATGATAGTTGTGGTGATGGTGATGATAATGGTGATGGTGATGTGATGGTGATGATGATGGTGGTTGTGGTGATGGTGGTGGTGATGGTGATGATAATGGTGATGGTGATGTGATGGTGATATAATGGTGGTGGTGATGATGGTAATGATATTGATGGTGATGGTCATGGTGATAATGATGGTGATGATGGTGGTGGTGATGCTGGTGATGATAGTGGTGATGATGATAGTGATGATAATGATGGTGATAATGGTGATGATGATGATGGTGATAATGATGATGGTAATGATAATGATGATGATCATGGTGATAATGATGGTGATGATGACGGTGGTGATGATGGTGGTGATAATGATGGTGGTGGTATGATGGAGGTGGTGAAAGTGGTAATGGTAATGATGGTGGTGGTGGTGATATGATGGCATCAGTGAGGGTGATGATGGATGGTGGTGATAATGAGGGTGATGAACCCTTGTGGTCCCATCTAGACACAGTTATTACGTGGGAAAATTAAAGAGAACAAGAGAGAACATCGCAGAGAATCAGAAGACCAGTGCCTGCCCCACCGTCAGCCAGTGTGACCTGGACAAGCCATTTCAGTGCTCAGGGCCTTGGTCTCTGACTTGGCAATCCAGGGCAGACATCTGCACCCTGCTCCAGTCCTGGGCTGGAGAAGACCCCAGGAGATAGGGCACAGAGTAGTGCCACAGAGAGTAGCTCATAAACATGAGGTATTAAAAAGAAAAAAACAACAGGAAAAGGCGGAAAGAAAACTCATAAAGGTCCCTCACCCTGTGGCCCTCTTGGATGACCTCTCATACAGAGAAGCAGGCCTTGGGGAGTTAATAAGAAATACAGGACTTCCTGCAAGATAGTAAGTGGATTGTGAACTGTGAATTACTTTTTTCCTTTGAAAAATGATGCAGTCAGGTCAAAATATTTTTGCATTTCAAACACTTGAGTTCCTTTGTCCTCAGTGCTGACATGTCTTGGTTTCCACACAGCCTTACAATGCATGGAAACATCTTTCAACTGCCAGGCAGCCCTCCCAGTAAGCCCACTAATTCATAATGTGAGTTTGGAGAGCTGGAGACAGGAGGGCAAGCAGAGGCCTCTGAGAAGTCTGTTTACACAGCAGTGAGAGCCCCACCCCACCACCATCTGAGGGGAGCAGGGCCTGGGGCAGGGGCAGCATGGTGACCAAGACACATGGTGGTACACACCTGGGGTCACCCGCTGTGTCCGCCTTCTGTTCCAGCCGGTCCTCAGGAGAACCTGCCTGACATCCCTTGAGCAAGACCCCGGGTGGCCCCTCACTCCTTGGGGTGATAGCCCAGACCAGGAGAGTTGGCATTCATCCTGACTCACCCTTTGCCCATGTTAACACTCAGAAGCAGCCCCTGTGGGGCAGGTGTGCTCAGCTGATGAGGGGGGTCTTAGCTAGAGCTGGTCTAGCTCCTGGTCTCAGGGGCCGCGAGACAGCAGGTGGGGAAAAGACAGTGCTGTGCCCACCCCATGAGCCACCTGCCCTGCTGCCCCCAGAGCAAAATCAAAGCCTCCAGTGTAGGGTATTTTCTGTTTTGTTTTTTTTTGCAGTTTTTAGCTGGGGCCAGGTTTGAACCCACCCCCTCTGGCATATGGGGCCAGCACCCTACTCCTTTGAGCCACAGGCATTGCAAGTATAGGATATTTTCAAGGAAAAGACTACATCTGCTTGTGTGCTGCTGGTGTCTCCTAAGGCACTCGCACTCACTACAAGGGCTGGCCCGGATTGGTGGCCACACCATGGGTGAGGAAATTAGGCATGGAGAGGTTGAGTAATATGTCCAGAGTCGCACAGACGCCAGAGGCTTTGGACCTGGGTCCTCCATTTCCACACTCTTAAGTGTGAGACGTGAGGCTTTGTTCACTCAATGAGTGTGTGTCTGCTGTCCAGGGGGTCCCCAGAAAAACCAGGAGAATGTATGGGAACTGAGGGACAACACCCCACTCGTGAGCTGGTGAGAGTCCATCTGAAGGCAAAGTCAGCCAACCAAGAAAACGAGCCCCACCAGATAGAGTGGTGGCCTCACCTCAGACCCCCACGGATGGGCATGGGTCGTCCCCAGTGGGAGATGCAGTTGGCCAGAGCTGCCCCTGGGCCCCGTCTCCCTCCACTCTTGTGCATGGGCTATTCCTGGCCACCCTGCCCTCAAAACTGGGTAACAGAGTTGGGAGAAGGACGCAGCTTAAAGAGAACCCACAGGGAAGAGCCCTGTGGTGGGAGGCAATTCAGTACAGATGGCACAGCAGTGACAGTGATGACAACAGTGGAAAGTGACTCCAGTGTGCACTGGGCATGTGACCCCAGAGATGACACCCACTCTGCTAGGGTGTTGGGTGGAGATGGGCTACTGCTCCTCTGGGTGTGCACAGGGCGGGCCCCCAGGGAAAGGCCTGTTTTAGGAGGAAATGCTGAGCAGGCTGGGGGGTCTGTGGGATACCAGTTCCTCTGGTGTGTGGCTTCTGGCCAGGCATTGGGCCAGTGCACACCCCAGCGTCTCTTGGAACCCTGTACCCTGTGTCCATCCATCTGGCCCTGAGAGTGCCTGAAGCTTCAGGCACCAGAAGCTTCTTCCACTTGTTTTCCAGTTGCACTGAATGCCTGGGGTTCGGGAGGCTGCCCTGAGAGCCCAGGCAGCCCAGCACCCTGACTGTTGGAGGCTGGCTCTCCCTGCCCCCACCGAGCTTTCCTGCTGGCCTTGCCCTAGGTGCAGACAAATCAGGTCTGGACCGGAATTCTGGGGCCATCCTGAGTATGTGGGGAACACTGTCCCCCTGCTGGGCCTGTCACTGGGCCCCTCCAGACGGGACCACCTGTCGGTGGTGGGAATCCTGTTCTCACAGCAAGGCTAGGGGTGGGTGGACCTGGCTCTCTTCCACAAGACCCAAGCTCTTCATTGGCTGCAGGACAGATGGATATTGAAGAACCTTCTCTCATAGTTTAAATCATACATGTAGGCAGAACTCTGATGTCTTTTGGAAAGTAACTGCTGGTCAGATGGCAGAGGGGGCCCCCAGTAACTCATTCAGCTGCTCATTCACTCGGTGTGCCTGGTTGGAGGGTGGGCTCCATCCCGCCCCATCGCAGCCCTCTTCTCCTGAGTGGCCGAGCTGGTGACCCACCTGAGTCCACCTACTCCAAGCTGCTCCCCTGCAGTTTTCTGAGCAGGCCCTGAGCTCCCAGAGGTGAACAGTCAGGGCTGCAGGAGCCCAGCAACTCCTCTTGGAAGAGGCAAATAAACTCAGATCCAAAGCTGTAAATCTGCATGCAGCTGCTAGTAACAAGCAGGTCTCCAGGCCACAAACGGGAGGCTGTGTGACCAGGGCCAGGCCAGGGGTATTGACAGAGCCGCCGAGACAGAGAGGGAACGAGGCGTGGAGGGCAGAGCCAGGCATTCCAGGCAGGGGAACAGGCATATCCCAGGACTGGGTGGGGGTGTGGGCTGCAGGCAGGTGGAGGGGCAGAAGTGGGGGGTGACCAACATGGGCGTATTTGTGTATGTTCAGGGGAGGGGGGTAGCCTGTGGATCCAGAAAGCTGCTACCCTGCTATGGATGGTAGAGTGGGGACTTTTGAAGATGGGAAGCTGGATGTAGATTTATGAGCATAGAGAAGCCCTGGGCTGGGCAACTGACCCCCACTCCCACCCCAGGGAACAGAAAACCTGCCGGGTGCAGGAGGGAGCTGAGGCTGGTGGGGAGCAGGAGAAGCCCCAGCTGGCAGAGCTGCTGAGGCCAAGACAGAGTGGTCCCTCAGAGTGGGGTGGAGGATGACCAAGCAGGATGAGGCAGAGTAAGGCTTGGGCTCTTTGCCACTGTGGCCTCAGCAAGAGCATCTCCCCGGGCTGGGGCAAAAGCCATGGGGTTTGGCAGAGGGGGCCAGTTGGGCTGGGTGTCTGGGCAGAAGATGGAGAGAACCAGAGGGCTATGGGCTGCTGCAGGACACAGGTCAGGGGCAGGGCTTGATGGTTCCAGGGGCCACCTCAGTTTGTCCTGGGAATGCGAGTCAGGGGCAATGGGTAGGGGAGATCACAGTGAGCCCCAGCTGGACTGAGCCATCCAGTCACACAGCACACTTGGCATCAGTGCCCAAGGAGGTCCCTGGACCTGCTTCCGGGCATGGCTGGGACCTTTGTTCTCTGTGATGCCCTGACCATCACTGGGCTCCCTGGGCCTCGCAAAGCCCAGGAGGTCACAGCTGAGCCCAGCCCCTCCACTTTGAGGGGCACCCTCCAGGCCAGGTGAGGCTGCAGGGTCACCTCTCTCTAAGCCCCCATTGTCTCAAGTCCAGCCAGGGCAGTGAGCAGCCCATTTGCTTAGTCAGCAGGAGCCGTGGTGAGCTCCAGTCATCATAAATGCATATTTAATAACCGTTCTCGGGGAACGCACCGCTTCAGAAGTTCAGAAATGGGCTTCGCTCTTCAGCTGGTAATGAGAAGTTAATAAAAGTGGGATTTTGTGCAACGCTGGCCCTCTGACATCTTAATCTTTATTAAAGAGACGTAAACTTCCACGGAACTGGCGGGCCTGCCCAGCACAGCTGGACGCCAGGAGAGCTGGGCAGAGGTGGGCCGAGGACGGCTGAGCACCCCTAATCCACCCAGAACAATGTACACTGGAACCTTCTCTCCCTGGGCGTCCCCTGTGCCTGCCTCAGCAGACGTGAATTAATTATCTCCCCCTGAGAGAGTTCGCACTTGCAAAGAAGTTAATAAATGTGCTCCCTGCGTGCTGTGGTCCTTGCTTCTGACGGAAGTAGGACCCGGAGGCAGAGCTGACTCCCTGGGTCCCAGCACAGCTCCTTCACGGACAGGAGGCAGGGTCTTGCGCGGTCCAGCTTACGTGAGGGACAGCAGCAGGGTGTGTGTTTTAAGGCTTTCTTCTTTTCCTTCTTCTTTAATTGAGGTGGAATTCACGAAGCACAGCTAATGGTTTTAAAGCAAACAGCTCAGTGGCACCTAGCATGCTCCCAAAGCCATGCAGCCAGCTCTTCACAGGCCCCAAACATTTGCGTTCACCCCAGAGCAGACCCCAGGCCCCTGAGCAGCCGCTGTCCACCCCGCCCCTCCCGCAGGCCCTGCCAACCACACACCTGTCTGTTTATCTCTGTGCATCTGCCTGTGCTGGGCGTTCCATGAATGGAATCGTATGACATGTGACCTTTTATATGTAAATGTCTCCCTTAGCATGTTCTTCACATGTATTCATAGAGTGGCAGGTGTCAGGGCTTTACTCATTTTTCAGGCTGAGTACTACTCCACTGTGTGGGTGGACCACACTTGCCCAGCCACTCACCCACGTGTGGCCCTTGTGAGTGGGGCTGACACGAATATGTGCATGTAGTGTCTGTCTGAGCCGCTGTTTTTAGTCTTGTTGGGTACATTTCTGAGAGGGGATAGACACGAGGCCTTTCCACACTAGCCCCCCAGGGGTCCGCCAAGCTCCCTCCCCGGGGCCCACTTTCTTTCCACTCAGAGCATCTCAGAAGGAGGCTGGCTCTTGGCACCTGCTCCTGGCTCCTATAAAGCCCGCCTGCCCTCCCACAGTGTGGGTCAGCTGTTGGTGACAGTGGAGGTAGAGGACTCCCAGGGCGCTCATCCCTCCCAGGATGAAGGTTGGAGAAGAGCATCCCATGTCTGCTCAGCGGGGGGATCCCAGCATGGAGCGTAGTACACTGTGGTTTTAGGTTCTGCTTTGGTTGGGGCTGGATTTGCTGGCAGTTCACAGAAACGTGGGTGCAAACCAGCCCTCCCGGGTGCTGACCTGAGGAGCCACAGCCGGTGACCCCAAATTAAGCTTGTTTGTGCACGTGTGAGCACGCAGGAGCAGGCCCCGGGTGCGGGGGTCGGTGGGATGAGCTGTGCGTAGAAGTGTGTTTGTCATCTGCTAATCTACAGGGGAAGGAGAAGGGCAGGGTCTTTGTCAGTCTCCAAGCAATTAGGTTAATTAAAAAAGAAAGCTTATTGGGTAAACATGCTCTGGGATTGTGACCCCTTAATTAATGGACTGTGGGGAGAAATTACAGCAGTGGCAAGATAATTAACACGTGTGCTTCACGGAGAGCTGTCAGGCCGGGGTATGAGGACAGGACGGCCGGGCCGGAGCAGGGCAGCTTCCAGCACCAGCTGCTGGGAGAGAGGAAGCCTGGGGCAATAGCCTCGCTGGAGCAGAAGGCCACTGACCCCGGCCACTGGGGCAGTCAGAGAAGGCCAGCCAATCCCTTCCAGAGTCAGCTCTTTAAAGACCCTGTGCACTCAGCAGGAAGACACCTCCTCCAGGGTGCCCACCCCCGCCAGCTGTCTGCCTCAGCAGAGGACCATGGCCTGGGGACAACAGAGGGCTCCCCAAGGTTGGGCTTCTCCCACTACCAGCCCCAAGAGTCCACAAAAATATTCTACCATTCTTAGAACATTGGAGGGACCCCAGCGTCCTCTGCTAAGTGTCCCAGAGAAGGGGAGATGGGCCACTTCACCTGCTTGGCCAAGCCAATGAAATCTGTCTTTTCAACTTATTTCTGGGGTCCATGGGAGGTCCAGGGCTGAGACCTGCTTTGTGAGATGATTCTTTGGGCCCATGAGCACATTGCTTCCAAGAGTTTCCAGACGCTGGGGAGCCTTTCCAGGCACCTAGGGCCTGCATAGATCTCCAGAGACGGGGCCCTGGGGATGGGGCACCTCGTTCTCAAGGGCAGCAGAAGACAGGGCAGGTGTGGGTGTCAAGACCTTTAGAGTCTAAAGCAGTTCTCAACCTGGGGCTCGTGACCCCTTTGTAACAATGAAGGCTTTAGGAAGGTTGAGAGCACTGCTCTAGGTGGAGGCTCCGGGCAGGAGCAGCTGGCGATGGCCTCGGGTTCTCGAGGTCTGAGGTTCACTGAGGCCCATGCAGCACCTAGTGGCTACCATGCAGGATGGCGTGTCCTCACCGAGGTTGCCTGGGTGTCTGCCATCCCGCTCTCCAGCCCTAGCTGCCTCCCCCACCCCACGGCATGAGTGCCAGGAGACAGGGCTGGGTGGAAGTCCTTTGACTTTTAAGGGCAGGGATAGGACATTTGGGCCCATTTGGGGTTCTGAAAGTCTCAAGATCAGAATTAAAAGTCCCCGTCTTCGATGGCAGCTAACCCTTGAGGAGGGAACTAGGCATTTCCCCACATTGGCGCAGCTGCCTCTGGCCGCTGAACAGAGCCCAGGCCCTGTGAGGCGTCAGAGAGCCTGGAGTTGGCCCAAGGGACGGCTCAGAGTACGGAGATGAGTTTATTCATGGAAGACCCTTCTGTTCCTAGCAAGGTCCCCTGGGATCTATCACAAGGCTACTAGAAGTTTGGGGTAAAGAATTCACTCCTGAGCCAGTCCTAAGCAAACCCAGGGGGCTCAGCCCAGTGAGGCCATCACCTAAACAAAGTCCCTCTGCAAGAGGTGTGGAAAGGCTGACCTCAGAACCGCCCTCAGGGTAAATCAGTCTAGAACCTGTGGGTGAGCTGGAGCCCGCAGCCAGCCAGGGGACTGTCTGGACAGTCCAGGGTGCATGGCAGAGAACCAAGAGCTTGTATCTTCCAGCTGTGGTTCAGGACAGGGCCAAGACCCGGTGGCAGGGTCTCCCCTCCTCTCCTTATTGTCATGGCTGTCCCAGGACCCCCTACCACATACCTCCACCCTCACCACCTGTCCTGCAAGAGGGGTGAGCTGGACCAGTCATCCTGGGCCTGGGACAAAGTTCCCATGAAATGAGACAATTTCACCTGTCCCCAAAGGCACCTGTCAGCTGTCTGACCAGTGGCCGGCCAGACTGGGACACATCATCCTTGTAGGTGGCAGGAGGATAGTAGCTTCTGGCAGTTTCGGGAAGCTTCTGAAGATGACCAATAGCCAGGAAGTGCTCAAACCCCAGGGGGAATCCAGTGCACAGTTGCATTCAGGGGAGTGCGTAAGGACCATGGTTCTGCCAGACCAGGGTCCCATTATTCGTCGTGTGTGTGGCATTCTGCCCAGGGCCAGGCACCCACTGGGGACTTTGTTGAGCTGCTCTGGAGCCTGTCTGGGGAGGCAGCGGCTCTACAGAGCCCCACAGTCACAGTCATCTGCAGATCTCAGGACAAGATAGACCAATACCCCAGCGCATTTGGCCAGCATCAGCCCTGTCCTGCACACAGAGACCTTGGCCATGTCACACTAGGTGCCTGGGAAATGCCCGCCTCCCTGCTCTGCTCCCTGGAGGGACCTCCCAGCAGAAGCATGGGTGTGTTCCCACCTCCCCGGCTCACAGGTGCAGGTTTAGACACACTCGTGTACTGGCTGTGCTCCCTTAGTTTCTCCTCAGTTGAGGAAGGTTTGCAAGCTCCTCTGGTGGGGCCCGTGAGGCCTGGGTCTACTCCGAGTCCTGCCTGACCTCGGGGCCAGTGTTCCAGGCCCTCCCTGGAATTGCACTTGTTCCCAGGATGAGGGCTGACCTCTGCGCTCCATGGGCTGGGCCCAGGGTCTGGGCTACTCTGAGCCTCGGCCTCTCCCGTGTGGGAACATGCATCATGGGTCATCCTCATGGGGTTGCACAGAGGACGCGCTGGGACACACAGCTGGGTGACCATGCAGGGCCCTACTCTCTTGCCTCAGCAGCCACATGCAGCAGGAGCTTGCAGGTCCTAGGGGGCAGAGAGGCAGCAAGGAGGCCATTTGCAGAGAGGTAAAGGGTGGCACTGCTGAGAACTTCCCAGGTGGGGAGGCCTGAGGCAGGACCCCAGAACTGTCAGTTACACTACAGGGAAGGGCATTCCACAGAGGGAACAGAATGTGCAAGGGACCAGCAGCATGGACGGGGTGGAGAAGGATGATTGGAAGTGCGGGGGTGGGGCTGGGGTGCAGGGCCACAGGACTCGCAGTGAGAGAGTGGCCGGAAACCACCCATGTCACATGGGCAGTCCAGGTGTTGTGGTTTCTAATGAGTGCCAGCCTCATCCTCGCTGCAGGCCAGGGGCCTGGAGCGCACCTGTCCTCCAGAACGCAGGGCCACTCACTTGGTGAGCCCAGCCACAGGCGACAGAGCCTGAGCCAGACAAACTCTTGGGGTCTTCAAGTCCTAGCAAAAGCAGGACTCCCCTCTGAGGGGAGCTCATGTTCTTCTGTGGAAAGTAAAGACTTGAAGCCAATTGGATAATATATCGATAAATTGTCAATGACAATTTCTCATGATTTCATGTTTTCTGTATTTTTTAAATCTCTCAAAACAAATCAAGGAGACACAATCAAATTTTGGAAAGAGATCAGAGGCAGAGAAGGAGCCCCTGGGCGCTGAGCCTCCCCCAGCCCCTGAGGTGGGCACATACCTGGGGCAGCTGTCACCAAGAGGCCAGCCAGGGTTTGCACCAGAAGGGTGAGCGTTTGGAATGGAAAGACGGTGCCGAAACCCCTCCCTAGAGGCAGAGAGGAGTCCTGGGCGGGGGTGCAGGGTCGGGCACGGTGTGGTCCTTACCCAGCCCCTGCCCTGGCTTCTTTGGGGGATGCCCTCCCAGGCCCCCACCTTGGGTTTCCCCCTGCCCCCACTGCCAGGAGGACAAAGGCAATTCAGACATCTGAGGCACCTCGTGGTGAGTGACTCACTGCTGTACCCGACGTGGTCCTGCCCGGGACACGCAGCATCCTCTGATCTGTACACGTGTGCATGTGTGTGTGGGGAACATGTGTGCGTGTGTGGACATGTATGTGTGTAGGGACTATGAGGCTGTGTGGGGATGTATGTACAGTGTAGGCACATGTCTGTGGGGGGACAGGTGCATGAGGGCATGTATGTGCATGTGTGGGATGCATGTGTGTGAGTGTCCAGCTGCCACTGTCTGGTGGAGAAGTGACATGTAGCCCCTGAGAGGGAAGCAAGCACACTGACCTGTGTTAATGAACTGGGCCCAAATTTTTAACTAATTGAGCACATTAAATGGAAAGTCCCTAAAAAAGAAGGGGGCAAAGAGACTAACCCCAGACACTTTTCAAAGCTTCCTTAATGAAAAGTGTGTTTGGGATTTGACCGTAATGGCTATCCGCGCTTGCCAAAACCTGACGCCCTGGCAGGTAACTTTCATCAGGCATCTCTGAAATGGTACCTAAATGAATTAGCAATAAAATGGACTTAGGCCAAGCAGTGGGGGCCTCCATTAATCTTGGGTTAATCACTAAAGAGGTGCCATTCACTTTTCTTAAGAAGTCACATTTCTCTCCCCTTGCTGGCGACCAGATTTCATAAAGTAACATATTTCTAATGAAAGGTCTCTGCTTGAATTAAACCCTGAAGGTTTATGCAGATTTCGCGTCTGATTACTGCTGGCATGGGCTCTTAGCCGGCTGCGGAAGGAAGGTCCGTTCTGAAAGGGCCCCAGCGTGCAGTTCATAATATTCTTTGAAATGAAATAGTGCACTTGTGCTTAGTGGCTTTAATCAGCCCTGACTTTTGATAGTCAAACAATAGCTAATTACAGTAGCACCTGCCTTCCAGGCCCTGTCACGGCGGCTCCTGCCGGAGAGAGGCCTTGTCTCCGAGCTGCGTGATTATTACAGACTCCCTCGGCACAGAGTAACTATAACTGACACTCAGCAAGTTTGGTGGCCATTAGGGAAGGTTTATTTTGCTGCTGCATAGCTAGCTTTTCCATCACATTCTTTTCCTTTGTGTTTTTGGGGGTTGGTGGCATTGAGGGGCTAGAGAAGAGATGAGGCAGGTCCGGGTGGGTCAGCTGCTGATCACTGGACATCTATCTGGCCACCCTCAGTCTGGGCATGCTGGACCTACAGATAGGTTGTCAATTTGCTGCTTCAGCTTGGGATTTGGAAATAGGGGCTCTGAATACATGATGGCCCAGGAACTCATCACGTGTCGACAGCAAGGCTGAACCCTGCACGGCCCCCACTCCCTGGCCAGGCAGGGGCGCAGACTCGGCGGGCCCAGGGCACATTTGGCAGAGCAGGTTGGGCCCTACCTTTGGGCAGAGTGTGACTTCAGGTGTGACGTGCCACTGCGCTCGGGGAATGAGGAGATTGGCCCCGTTGATGTTAGAAATTACTATCTCGTTTAAGTCTTTCTTTTTTCATTAATTTCGCCTAGCAAATGAGCCTGAGTCTTCCAGAATCCAGCCAAGTGAGTAACGTCGGCCTGTCAACCGTAGGCCAGACAGACCTGTAACAAGTCCCTGGAAAGGAACAACAGACATCAGGAATGAGAGGGTGTGGGTGTCCATCCCCCAGGCACATAGACCCGCCCTCTCCTCCTCCCCAACCCCTTTGCTCACCCCTGGGCCCCACATGTAAGACCTCCAAAGGAAGGGCTTGGCTGGGCCTGTCCACAGTGGCTGGCAGAGTCCTGGGCAGACTGTCACCCAGCACACAGGTGAGCTCTGAGGACAAGGGCTGATCACTCCCCTGCCCTCTGCTGTGGCTCCTCTTGTGAGGGCAGTGATAGACCAGATGCCAGAGCCACCCTGCCCTGCATGGTGGTTCCCTAATACCTCCATCTGTTCCCCTGTTTTGCTGGGGGTGACTTGAGAACTGCGTGGCAGAGATGTGCCCCAAACTGAGGAGAGCTCTGTGCACCTGCAGTCACAACCAGCTGTGCCCGTAAGGTGGAGGTCTTCCTCACGCCTCGGCGCCTCCAGGGGCCTCCGTAGCCCTCTGCATCGTGGGTAAGACTAAGGGTCCTTTCCCCGCAATCAGGCAGCACCTTGCTGGGCGTGTGCCCACACGAGTGCCCGTCCATGGCCACCCCATGTTCCTCTCACGCTGCGGGTACCATTTCCACTGCCCTGCCTTTGGCCTGTGGACACTGCCTCATGTTGACAATTACCCACAGCCAGGACTTGCCAGAACCTGGAACTGAAAAGGCTTCAAGGAGAGAAAAAAAACAACTGGAAAGCTGTTTTCTGTTAAGGCAGGTTTATTTTTCCTTGCAATTATGTTTGACTAAAACGTCCTTGTGCAGGAGTCACTTCCCCAAGAAAGGTCTGTTTCACCCTGCCCTGGACAGCACCTCCCGTCCCCGGGGTCCCTGCCAGGAGCACTCTGCTGTTTGGCCCATGGTGGGAGACCTGGGTCCAGGGCAACAACCTCTGTCAGTGACCAGACCTTGGTGCAGGGCCCTGGGCTCTGTCCCAGAAGGAAGGCAGACCTCAGGGACCCAGGGACTCAGGAGGGAAGGGTGAGCTCCACTCATCCCCATGCCGAGCCACCTCCAAGGCCAGTGGGTCCTCTGCCTGGCCTGGCAGGGAGACCCCCAACCCTGACTTCGGCACTGCCTGTCCCCTGTGCTATCAGAGGAACTCAGGGTTCACATCCCAGGGACGTGGCATTCCAAGGCACAGTGCACAAAGCTGGGCTTCTGGCAATTTCTCCTTCTCCCTGGAGAGCAGCACCAGGCCCCCTAAACAGTCCTTGGGAGCTGATTTGGCATTTCCCACCAGGAGACCTCCCCAGCCAGTGCCCTGAGGCCAGCCTGCTGATGGAAAGAGAGTTGCCCGGAAGGGGCCGCACTGGGGTCAAGTTCGTGTGTCCTCTGCCATCCCCTCCCCATCCCCCGTCATCACCGCACAGCCCGAGGCAGCGTCTGCCTCTCGTCTCTCGCATGTTTGCCAGCTACGATCAGTTTGATTGATCATCTCTGTGGCCACAGGTTGGTAATAAAGCTGTTTTGAGAGCCTCTTGCATTTCCCCTGGGACCCCCATTGGCATGACAGGACTTGACATGGGCCATTCGTCACCTGCTGCCTGTGGCCACTGTGGTCGCTGTGCACAATGACCAGCAGACAGACAAGAACCAGGCCGGGCGGCGGCTCCAGGAGGGGCCTGGCGGGGTGGCGCACACACGCATGTGCACACGCCCCTTGCTGAGATCACGGATCCCGTGTGTCTGGGAGCTGGGGGAGGGGCAATCATTGCAGGCAGGTTGTGGGGTCCTCCTATCCGGAAAGGAAGGGCAGGCAGAGCAAGGTCTGGGGGCAGTCAGGTGACAGCAGGAGCCATGAGTCCAGGGACTTCTAATTGAAATTCAAGCTGGGATTCGAAGGTTCCTCCTCATCCTCACATCTGTGTCCTGGACCCTTCTGAGCCCCCCAAATCCCACTGTAGCCCAGTCTCACGGTCTCCAACCCCCTGGCTGAGCGGGGTAATCTCAACACTGCAAACCCTCCCGTGGGCCACCTCCCACAGCAGACATGGGCCGTCTTTGCCAGGGTACTGGGCTTCATCCGCCTAGTGCTGTTTGGGGATGGATGGAGACTAAACAGACCACCATGACAGCAGCCTCAGCTCCGGCCTGTGCACAGCTCACATGGAGACGGGACACTTCCAGCAGCAGCACTTTGTCAATGTCGGCACCAGACCCCCTCGCTGAGCATCTATACACAGCCCTCTCGTCAGCGAGAGTTTCCCTGTACTCGCCGTGAAACACAGGCCCTAGAAGGGGCCCACAGGATTCCTGGCGGCCACCAGGCTATCCTCACAGGAGCTGGTGGTCAGGGTTCACAGGGGCCAGTGATCTGAGGCTGGAGTATGGGCCACATCAGCAGCAGCCCTCAGGAAGCCAACCACCAAGAACTCTCCCAGTTGCATGACAAGCTGACCAATGGCGCCTTTCTAGAAGATGCACCCAAATGCAGAAACCCTCCAACAGTCTAACAGCAGAGAGCGTCAGGGTGGAACAGCCCCCCCCCCCCGAGTCTCTGCTCAGTGTGGTGATCTCTTCTGTGGCACTGGGGCCAGTGATGGTTCCAGGCCCTCCCAGGCCTCCCCCTCCCACCCATGAGTTCCTGCTGGGCCGTGTTGGAGAGAGGCGGGGTGTGCAGTATGCTTTCTGTCTGTCACCAAATGCTCCTGTCTGCCTTGGGGTGGGGTGTGGGGGCTCCTGGGCTAGCTCTAGTTTCCCTCTGTGTCACCTTTGTGAAGAAAGTAGATGTGGAAGCTGTCTCTGGAGCAGCTCTGGGCACTGAGTCTAGAGTGCAGTGAGAAGCTGCCCCCTTACCAAAGGGCAGATGGTCACTGGGAGCCTCGAAGCTTTGCCCAGGCCACCAGCCCCTCCTGCCCAGCACCAGGCCCTTGGCCAAACAGAAGCCTGAGAACCCGGAGGAGGTCCCACCATGGAGCCTACACGGCCGGAGGGCCAGGTCTAAGGCACCCCTGAGCTGCGGGCCAATGTGCTCGGCTCAGAACACAGTAGGAGGCAGGGCACCCGGGCAGCTCAGGGCCTGCAGGGCCAGGCCTACTCCTGAGCTTCCCTGATGGGAGCCCGTGTATCCAGGCCCTCTCTGGACAGCTAGGGAAGCCCCGAGGCTCTGAGGAAGGCAATAGCCCCTCTCTGAGTGGCCACACATGAGTTCCAGTCAGGGCAGCCATCAGGGAGGGTCAGTCCTATGGGAGGACCTGGTGAGAAGACTCAGGGGAGCAGGTGGGGGGGTGGTAGACGGAGGGATATAGGACAAGGGGATCCACCACCTCCTGCCCACACCCCTGACAACTAAGGAGCAGTCCCCACAGAGGGAACCCCACCCAGAAGCCAAGGGTGCACTCAGGTTGGCACAGTTGCCTGTGGGCGGCTCAAAGGGAAGCAGTCTGCACCTGGCCTATGCCCAGAACAGTGCCACCCAGAACAGCAGCCGGTGTGCTGTGATGTCTCCTGCCCCCGCCAGACGTCCCCACAGCACTGGGTGATGCTGTCCCCATGACTTCAGCATGGCAGGGTTGGCCCATTAAGACAAACTTCATGGAAATATTGGAGTATTTTCCAGTCATGATAATGATATACATTCTTTGTGGAACAAGGGAGGGGGGGAAAGAACATTTAAATAAGAACATAAAAATGACCCATGTTTCCTCTGCTGACATGTGCAGGTCGGTGATGGGTAGACAGAGGGATGTTCCCCACAGACACAAGGGCTGGGAGTGGCCACCCTGTGCTCGTCACTGCAGGCCAAGTCTCAGGCCTCTCATAGCTGACCCTTTGTGTGCTGTGCCCGTGCCTGTACATGTGTGTGTGTATGTATGTGCCCATGCACTTGTACATGTGCATGTGTACACATGTGTGTCTGTGTGCGTGTGCATATGTGTACACGTTCATGTGTGCCTGTGCGTGTGAGTGCCATGTGTGTTCCTGTGATGTGTATGTGTGCCTGTGCATGTATGTGTGTGCGTGTGCCTATGCACGTGTGCATGTGTGCCTATGTGCATGTGTGAGTGCATTGTGTGCATGTGAGTGTACATGTGTGCCTCTGTATCCATGTGTATTCCTGTATGTGTGTGCACATGTGTGCCTGTGTGTGCATGTGTGTGTGCATTGTATGTGTGTCTGTGAGTGCCAGATGGCTGGCTATCTTGGTGAATACATTATTGTGTGCCAGGCCATCCCATCTCCCCTGGAGTAGGTGGACCTGGGAGCATGCAGCGTTCTCTGTTTTGCACCTAGAGGAAGTGGGGTTCTGTCAGTGTCTAAACCCACAGCCAGACAGGCATTGGCCTTCATGTGGGAAGCAGAGTTCTGTGAGCCTCCCCGGCAAACACTGATGTCCTTGAGAGAAGCAGCCTTGAAACTTATCAGTTATTTATAACTAGGTATGATCAGATTGATCAGTGATGATTGTATTGATGATCTGTGATTGGTTTTGATCATTTCATTCAGATTGATGATCTGTATCTTCAGGAAGAGAAGCCAGGCACAAGGAGCAGGGTGACCCCCTTTCCCCAAGCCTGGGGGATCCCAGAAGGAGCAGTGACCTGGGAGGGTGCTCAGGCTATGGCCAAGTCCAATGTGAACATGGGACCTTGAGATCCCTGAGCCCCTGGTCACTCTGGCCTGGGCTCCATGAAGGCTGACACGTTCTCTTGTGCCTGACTCCTAGCCCCCAGGCCTGGTCTGGCAGGAGCAAGTGCTGGGAGGTGTCTTCTGGGACTGGCATCCCGGGGGTGGGGGTGCAGATGCAGGAACATGGTCTGTAGCAGAACTTTCCCAGAGGTCCCAAGACCCCGCAGAGTTTATGGACCTCTGTGTATCCAGCATCCCTCAGAGGCCACCTGGAGTTCTGCTTATCACAGGGTCTATTTTCTAGTGCACGCCATGTGTGCTTTTCCTCTGTCCTGCAATGTGCTCAAGCCCCTTCCAGCCTCGGAGTAGGAGCCCCCAGCTCTCTCCTCTACCACGGAAGCCCCTTGGCCTTGCAAATGAAAAGCATCTGAAACTGGCATCCAACTTGGCTCCACTCTCCTACCTATAAACAGGCCTGGACCGTGCATTCTCAGAATGTTCTAGAAGAGGAATGTGCTTGGGGCTGGGGTGGCCATGCTGAGGCATGTAGACATTTCCATGGAGAGGTCAGTAAGTGGCCAGGCACCAGCACTCCCCCCAGGCCTGTGGCCATCTGCATGTGGGGCACGCTCCTAACCCAGCCCTCATAGTTCTCAGCCCAGAGACCGTGTCCAGCTCTGGGTGCAAGACCTGCCAGAGTCACCCCAGCAGTGTGCATCTGGCAGGCTCTGCAGGGGTCTCTGGCTTGGGAAGCCCCGTCCCAGTCCCCCTCAGCTGACTGTAAGGCTGAGGGTATCAGTGGTGCCCCCCACCCCACATACTTCTCACCAATATTCAAACCAGATGAGGAAGGTCCCCTTCTTAGTGAGACAGGGAAAGACTTTCATTGCCAAGGTCACTGAGGTCTCCCTGGACCTTGAGCTTGCATTTGGAAAAAACCTACAGAAAAAGCCAGTCTGCCTGTGTGCAGCTCCAGGAACCCAGAAACCGGCTTGGTCACCGCCTGGGTCATCATTTCCCCTGCTCTGTGCACCATGGCCAGCACGGATTTGTACCCAAAAGAGGCTGCAGGCTGGGCGCAGTAAAGGTGCTGGGTGTGGGCAGTGAGGTGGCTCCTGGGGTCTCCCCTAGAAGGAGCTAGCACTTCCCCTGAAGGCACAAGTGAGAATCTCGGTCAGATCAGGGTGGCACCATTAGGAGCACGTTCCCCTTCCTTTCCTCCAAGTTTCTGTTGATACTGCATCATCTCTCAGTGTCTGTACTGCAGCTGAGCACTTGGGAGGCTCCCTGTGAGCCGAGCACAGCGGTGGGGCCAAGTGGAAACCAATTCCTCAGCGTGTGTCGGTGTTTTTACTCTGACGCTACTTTGGAGGGGATCTGGTCCCATGGCAGAGGGACCCTGAACCTAGTCCCTGGTCACCATCTCCCCTGCTATGGCTCCAGGACCCACTACCGCACCCCACCTACTAGAGGTGGACTCCCCTGCAAGTGAACATCCCTCCTGGGGCTGGCCCAGGGCCTGCAGCAGCTGTGAATGGCCTTGGGCCTCTGGAGGGCATGTATTTACTCCCTAAATACACAGAGCCCCACATGGCGTGGGATAGCCTCCACAAGCAGGCTCTTGCCCACTTCCCACAGTAGAGAATGGCCTCGGCTTCCATGGTGTCACCAGTGGCCTGAGCCCAAGAGCAGAGGTGGACACACAGAGAGGAGGGGGCAGGAAGCAGAGGGGCATGGGGACTGGCAAAGCTGGCTGGCTGTGAGATGGCTACACTGGCCCCCAGGCAGCATCCAAGCTGGTAAAGCGAGAGGTTACAGTATCTGCAGGAACCCTCAGATTGGGGCAGTGTGGGGGTTGCAATAGCTCTGTGCCTGGCAGACACAGGAATATTGCAAGGCTCTGAGTGTGCTTGGGCCCAGCTGCAGTCACTGGCTAGGCTGTCTTAGTACTGTAGGGCCGGCAGCCCGGAGAGGACAGGGCAGGGGGGCCTGGGGCAGGGGCAGGGGCTGCTGCCCCGGAAACTGAGGCAAAGGCGCCCTCTGTCGCCTGCCTGGGGCCGTCTCCACACAGCACACCCAGGTGGCCCTGAGCCTTTGCAAACCCACATTAAACGTCCAGTTTCCCCAGACGTTATCTGCCTTTGGGGAACCTTTGAAACAAGGAGTCGAGGTTTGCAGCTTCCAACTGGCTTTTAATGTGAACCTCGTGCTCCTCGAAGCCTCAGCGCTTTTCGCGTGTTTAAGCAGCAGGGCCTAGAGGGGAGCAGAGGAGGAGGCAGGTGGGCATTCTCCTTTTAGGTGGATTTTTTTTTTTTTTAATTTTGGAAAAGCAATCAAAGATGTGGCCAAAATGATGAGTTTGTTTCCCGGTGGCCTGCAATTCTGTCAAGAACAAAACAGCCAGAGAGGAGGGAAGTGTGTGTGAGGCCAGCCGGAAGGCCGAGTTCAGCCTGGCAGGGAAGGGGGCGGCCGTGGGCCACCTAGGGCGCCAGGAGCTTTGGAGATGCAACAAGCACGGGACATAGACCCTCTTCAAGGCCCCTGGCCCTGGACGTGGGCTCCTCTGTGCCCTTGGCAGGGAGGAACCTGAGCCCTCTGGCCTCAGCTCTGTCAGGCAACAGTGGTGGAACCCCAGTGGCTAGTTCAGTCCTCCTGCTCAGGACTAGGACCCTCACTGCATCACCTGGACTCAACTCCTGCATCCGTAAGCATCAGGACAGCAGAGGTCTGATGAGAGTCTGGGAGAAGAGCTTTGGGCTGGAGGGCGGGAAACAGGCAGGACTAGCAGTTGGGGCTCCAACCCAAGGTTTGTGTTTGAGTGTTGACAAAACTTCTCTCCAGGCTCAAATCTATCCTTGTGTGTTGAAACATCATATTTCATAGACATCTTTAAATGCCTTCTGGAGTTTGGAGTCTTTTGGTCTCTTTTTTTGTTGTTGTTTTTGTCGTTTTGGCTGGGGCTGGGCTCAAACCAGCCACCCCTGGTAGATGAGCCAGCACCCTACTCCTTGAGCCACAGGCGCCACCCTGTTTTGTTTTCTAAAATATCAACCTTCCACCTAGGGTCAAACGCAGGATATTTTTCCTTCTCAGCAATGTGTTATGTTTTTGTGACTCACCTTGGGACAGTTATGCCCTGGAGCGTTGGTCTGGTTTCCTGATCAGCAGGGGCTGCATCTGAGCTTGCGTGGGGGTCGTGGGGACAACACCATGCCCCAGTCATGCAGGCCAGGCAGGAGCCGCATGGCTGGCTGCTCTGGTGGTGTGAGCACGGGGGGATGTCCCCCAGCAGGGAGCATGCAGGGACCCTGGAGGAGGAGAGCTGGACATTCGGAACCACTTGGCCCTCCAGTAGCCAGGGGTCTTCCCAGAAATGCAGACGGGGCTGTGGGGAGCAAACTGCAGGAAGCTGTCTAGCGGCTGAGGAGGACATTGTTATATGCACTTCACACTTGTAGTCACCTTGAGTGGCTGGAACCTCGTTTTAAAGCCATGTGGACCCTTGGGGGGGTGCCTGTGGCTCAAAGGGGTTGGGTGCTGGCCCCATATGCCGGAGGTGGTGGGTTCAAACCCAGCCCCAGCCAAAAACTGCAAAAAAAAAAAAGTTATGTGGACCCTTGAGACTAGTGGGTCACAACCTAGTGAGGCTTCAGCTGACAAGATAGTGTCATTGCAACCCAAACATTAGGACTGATGACGGCTCTAGGAACATTCCCAGGTGTGTCTGGTCAATGCTGTTGGCTACGATTTTATGGGTCTCGCACTTGGGGATTAGTTTACAGGGAATGGAAGCCACTGCAGTGCCATGGGGCACTGAGCCCAGCCTTGCAGGGCTGTGCACAGCTCTCTGGGGATAGGGGGGCTGTCTCCCACCCCCAGAGAGGCCACTGGGGGATGTCTTCACACCAATACTGGTTGGCACCTGCTCAGTCACTGTCCCCACGAGGGTCGCACTTCTGGGGCAGCCTCTCACGTTCTGTTCACAGTGTAGGTTCTGCAGAGAGACCTCGCCTGAGAACGAAGGAACGCTGGGAGAATTTGTGCCCTTAGGACGGGAACTTAGGTGGCTCGTCCTCTGGGCAGGTGGGTTTTGCTCCATGAAAGGGTCTTTGGTCTCGTGGGCTTCAGAGTGCACTTGAACCTGGGGCCACAGGCGTGTCCTGCTCAGACCGGGGACAGGGCAGAGACGGGTTCAGAGTCCAGTCTGTAGCCACCAGGGAAGCTTCCGGGCTTGGCGCATCTACTGAGCATAAGCCCGAGGCCGACCTGCAGGGGTGCTGACAGGTCCCTCCGGCTAGTGTAGTCCTGGAGCGTGGGCCTGGGGTATGCGAGGGGCTGTGAACCGGGTGGGAAGGAGGCAGGCTGGCATGCTCAGGGCCTCCAAGTTCTGGGCCAGCCCAGAATGTCTTCTTCTGAGATTCTCAATGTCCTTGGGGAGGTTTTTGGAGCCCACTGGGTAAACTGAGGAAGCTAGGGAGTAGGGGGAATGCTTGGGGCTCCCCATCACTCAGGGCCCAGGGCAGCGCCTCTGCCCCCAGCTGGCCACCTGGCCGCTCTCATTACCTCCCAGGTGTGCCGGGAGAGCCGCCCTGCCCCCCGCCTTCGCCCTATTGTTCCTGGCTTCTCTTTTAGGTCATTTTTCGTTTTCACCTGATCCCTGTAATTCCGCAAAGCAGCCCAGGCACAGCTGTGTCGCACCCCCACTCACAGAGCTTGGGGCAGAAACTCCTCTACCTTCCCAGCTGGCCACAGACCACCGTGACAGGAGACCCTGCTCCTGCGTTCTCCTCCACCTGTCCCCCCACATCCCTGTCATCCTCAGTCACTGCCAGCCTGAGCCCAGGGTGCACCTGCCCCCTACTGCTCTGCTCCCTGACAGCGACCATCTGAGGAAGGTCTGTTTGTACAGACTCTGGTTTGGCTGCCGGTGGATGAGAAAGGAGGAGCCCCCGCCATGTGGCACGTCGCCTGGGGAACGGATACCAGCCTGCTGCTCACACAAGCTGCAAACTTCCACTGGAGGAGGTTCTCAGACCCTGAGGCAGGTGCCGACCAAGGAGCTTCATCAAAGATCCTGCTCTGCTGACAAGAAAACCCAGCAAGCCCTGGGGCGTGACACCACAAAAAATAAATACTAAAAGAACATTTGAAGAGCTCAATAAATTGATCATATTGTGCTGAACCTTCACCCCCATAACTACGGGGCCATTTAAATGCTAATGCCATTTTTAAAAAGTCAATTACGGGAGTTTTGCAGGGAATGGAGTCAGCATTCTCTTCGAGCCTCTCCTGGCTGCCTCTCCTCTGCCTGTCCCTGGGAGGGAATATCTCCTCACAGCCATCCCAGTGGCTAAATTAAGTTGAAGCAGACACCAAAGACATGGTGAGTGTGTGGGAAATAGAAAGGGCCTGTTGATATGGGTCGGGGTGGGGGTGGCGACTGCAATTGACCTGTCAGAGAGTGCAACCTCACCCCTTCCTGCAGGCTCAGTGCTGGGCTGCCCAGTGGGAGGGCCCAGGGTAGGTGACACAGAGCCCTGCAGAATGTTCCAGCTGGACTTTCCCATCAGCCCCGGCTGGGCTCACTTCGGAGACAGCAAAATGTCCACTTTTCTCTTCTTTCTGGTAGCACCAATTTAGGCCCATCCAAGCCTTCCTGCTCCTGAATGGGACCCACTCAGAGGTAGCCGAGAAGGCAAAGGGCAGAGGGCGTGGATCCACCCCAGGAGACTCCAGGGCACTCCAGGGCCCTGGCCCTCCAGAGCATCCACAGTGAGGACCTGGGGGTTTCCAGGGCCAGCTCACCCCTCCCGAAGCCCAGCTCCTCCCAAGCCAACTCTAGCAATGTTTCCACATCATCGGCCCTTTGTGCTCTGGGCCTGTGACTCATGGGGGGTGCGATACCCACTCTGCAGAGAGGGAAACGGGCAGAGAGAGGTGAGGGGCCGCACGGCTCGACCTACAGTGAGCAGAAAGATCTGAAACTCAGCTGGGGCCGGGCGCCTTTCTGCGTATCTGGGAGCATCTCACAGAGAAGGAAACTGAGGCTGACAAAGCACAGAGGCAGCTGGTCGCCACATAGTTCATGAGAAATGGAGTCTCGCAAGGAACCCGCCAGGCTTCACCTCAAGGAAAACACAACAACATTCCAGCATTGTGGATCTGGGGCCATGGCGGCTGGCCTCTGACTCTCACATGCTAAGGCCCAGCACTGGGGCAGAGCAGCTGAGACCTGGGGGTCAGCAATGAGCAGGGCCCTGGACATCCGTGCTGGCCTCAGGGGCAGGAGTTCTCTGGGCTCTGTGACCCCAGCTGGTCACAGGGGAAACCCACACAGTGGTGATCCGAGCTTGGGTTGGGTGAGGTATCGAGGACACACTTGGCTCCAGCCCCAGGTGGGTGCTGACACCCCATGCTTAGCCTCTCCCCTGCCACCACTGGGGGTGCAGGGATTTTAATGATTGGATTCTCCAAGGTGTTGATGAGAGATACCCCAAGGCTGATGCCGGCTGGTGGGTAACCTCTCCCTTCAGGGTTCAAAGGACAAAGGTCAGAGCTGTGGCCAGGCCTCTCCACCTCCCTGCTGGGGAACAGACCTCCTAGGAAAGGGCAGAGGTCAAGGGTGGCTGGCAGGGTCCAGGATGCCCCTTCTCAGCTGGTACCACACAGGGCCCTGCTGACCTGCATTTGGCCAGTGTCCAGTGCATCTGGATTTCTAAGGCTTCAGAGGGAAGGCCACCTGTCTGGCCCTGGCCGCAGACCTCATCCCCTGCAGAGGAGGCTGGAGCGTGGTCAGGGCCCCGGGTAGCCCTTGCCTTTTCCTCCTGCACTGATTGGCCCTTGCTGCAGGGGTCAGGTGGGAAAAGCCCCAAGGTAGAAGGAGATCTACCTGTGTGGTCTGAGGAAGGACCCTGAACAAGGTCACAAGGAAGGAGGGGCAGGGCTGGGAGAGAGGCCTGTACCCCGCCTAGGCATCAAACACTCTGCTTCCTGGAGGGTGCTGTGTTGGGGGTGTCAGCCAGAGGGTCTGCAGATTTGCAAGCTCCCCAGTGTCCCCACGTCCAGCCAGAGTCTGAGTGTGGCCTCTGCAAGTGCCGATCGATGTCGTTGATAAAGTCACAGGTGCGTGCCTGCGGCGAGTTCCCACCTGCAGCTTGAACCCACGGCCCCTGACCCCTGCCTGACCCCCACACCATCTTTGTTCAGTGCTTCCTAGACCCACCGTTTCTCCCTAACACTGATGCCCACCCTGTGCTGGGAATAGGGGGCTGCGTGAGGCCTGTTCTCGGTGCCCACAGCCCAGCCAGAGCAGGCAGACACATCAGTCTGGCACTGAGCTGTTGCCCCAGGAGCCCCAGAGGTGTTGACAGACATGAGGATAGGCCTTCCAGGGGAGGGGACCCCATGGCTGATGACCCTAGAGCAAGATGGTGCAGATGTGTCTGGGAGATGTGGGTCAGGCCATGGGCCTATGTGGCTGTTGTGTTCGTCATGTCAACCTGGTTCCAGGGTAGAGATCAGAAGGATGGCTAGGGACCCTATTCCTGGCGTTAGGAGAGGCAGGTGTGGCTCGGGGTGAGGGGGGGCTGGGGGCCCTCCCAGCAGGCTGCTCGCTATGGAGACCGCACTGCCTGTGACCTGGGTACAGGGCCCCTGGGCAGCACCCCACAACCCCAAGGCCAGCCCCAGTGCAAGGGCTCCCCTTGGCAGGTATCTAGGCATTTGGAAACAGATAATGAAAGAAAATATATGAGGTGGGCAGGTTGTCCCTGCTCCCAGGGCTCTGTGGTCCCAACCTGAGTTAACGCCTTTCGTCCTCATGATGGCCCCAGGAGGAAGCGCCTGTCAAGATTACCATTTTACAGATGAGGAGATTGAGGCACAATCAATCCACCCACAGAGCTGGGATGGAACACAGGTGGCTGGAACCCAGTGTTCCCAACAGAGATTTGCTCTGGGACCCCCACCCCCAAGCCCAAACCAGCCTGAGTCTGGCAGGTTCCCCCCTGCTGGGGACAGAGGCAGATACTCAGGACAGCCGTGGGGTGACAGTCACTAGACCGTCACTAGAGAAGACTGTTACTGTGGCTGTGGTACCCCTGACACATGTGGTGGGGGACTGGGGACTGCTTGGCTGCAGGGAACACTATTCCCGCCTCCCAGGAGAGCTGGGCTCTGTGGGACACTCAGGGAGAGGAGAAACTCAAGACGGGGGCTGTGGATCGAAAAATATTGCAAATTTCCCGAGGCAGGACCCTGCTGGATCCCTGAAACGGGATATGCCGACCTGAGCCTGGCCACATAATGCAGCTCTGTCTGGGATGGGCCGAGGGCCCCAAGGACCCCGGCTATCTTTCAGAGAGCGATAGTTACGGAAATTAGCGGTGCAGAAATCCAGCTTGTCATTCGTCAGGGCCTTATTAACTGCCTTACGCTGCTGCTACGGAGTGACCTGGGCTCCTGGCTTCAGGGCTCCGGGAGAGGCCGTCTCTGTGCTCGGTGTTGAGGACAGCTGCAGAGGACAGCCAAGCAGTGCTGTCCGAGGCAGCTTTCAGGGTCCCTGGGGGTACAAGCAGTGATTTTTATCCCATGATGGAGAAGGCAGAAGGCAGGGTGTGGACAGGAGGCAGCGGGACACAGCCTGCTCAGCCCCGGGAGGAAAGCCAGGTCCAGGACCTCCCCACCCCATCAGGCCACCCCACACTGCCAGGAGCCTGGCAGAAGTCTGAGCATCATCCCATCTGGGCATGGTGGACCCCACCTCCTTAAGACTCAGTTTCTTCGTCTGTACCAGGGCTCATTTTCAGGTGGAAAGTGGCGTGGGGAAGTCATCTGACTTTGGGAAGAAACTGGAGAAAAGCCACACACATTTCTCTCTGCCCCTGCAACTATAACACCGGAGGGCCAGCCCCGGGGGCCACTGGCTTCCAGACCTCAGAGCCCCCCACATTCCCTCTATCCCCTGCCACGTGAGGAGTGTGGCGGGGGCTGGAGGGAATGTGGGGGTCTCAGCAGGCTGCAGCTGCCTGTTAGTGCCACATCAGGGTCCATTTCAGGTCCTCAGGTGGAACACAGGGTCAAGTCTTTCAAACAAGGTCTAAAGGCTGAGGGAGCCCTGCCAGGTCTCAGCATGGCCTTGCAGACCGTGTATCCCAGTAGTGGGGTGAGGCCCATTCCCCTGGGGCTCCTTTGGGACCTGGCCCACACTTGGCCCCTCCGAGATGTGTCTGTGTCTGCCTCTGAGCTGGACACAGAGCAGGAGCCACACACAGGTGCGCAATCGCTTCTGCAAGGTTGGATTGGAGGCCACAGTCTTTGGGCAGAAGAAGCCTTGGCAGGATGCTTGCCTTTCAAGGTCGTGCTAACAACCTTCAGCGCCTGATGGATTTATTGAGGGGGAAGCATGTTGAGTTGCTCTGTCCGATGTTGCTGCCAGGAGTCTGCCACGGCCCAGCCCCGCGTCCTGTTACTCAACACCCACGTTATTGTGCCGCCAGCCAGAGGAATGAGTGGGGGTGACGACGTGGTGGGGGGGCACTCAGTCTTTCCAAACCTGTTCATTTTTAGCCCCTGGGAATCAAAGCAGTGTCCAGCTCTGTCCACCAGCCTTTGATCCTCTGTCCCAGTGTCTCAGGCTGGAGAGGAGCAAAGAGCAGGCAGAGATAAACCACACTTGAGCCAGGCTCTCTGTGCCTGGCTGTGGTGTCCCCTGAGTGCTGAAAATAGTTCTCTTGGCAAGTGGCATCTGTAACCTTCACCCTTGACTGCACTGTCTGGGGGAAGATAAAAGCTGGGGGTGTCCAGAGAGAGGGGTGGAGACAACGTGATGACCAAGGAACCCTGTGGGCTTCCTGCAGGATAGGGGTTAGGGACCCCAGGAGTCAGGCTTCATGGAATTGGTCCAGAAGAAAAAATGGGGCACCCTGACTGTGCACCCTCCACATTGGTTGGGGGGATGCCAACCCATAGCCGAGGGATGGAGAGTGTATCTTCTGAGTGGCCTCAGGGGTTCTGGCAGCTGAGAGGGTGCCGTGGGCTCTGCAGAAGGTGCTGACGTCCTGCTCATCTTGCTGGAATCATCCCACACGGAGGCATTCATCTGGGCATGAACTTGGACTTTGGCACAGTCTCAGTCCAGCTGTCTTTCTGCAGTTAATTACCAGGACAAGGGAACATGTCGAGGCTGTCTTTCATGAGGACATTCGCCCCCAAGGATGAGGACAGGGTCTTGTTGACCCTGTGTTCCACCTGAGGGCCTGGCATGTGGCTGATGCCCAAAGACATTTGTGGAGGATGAAACTGTACACTTAGGCAGGGCATTGGGGAGCAGTGCCAGCACATGGGGTCTGTGTCAGGGATTGAGGGGGCCTCAGGAAAGCCGGTAGGAAAGCCAGGAGGCCCAGGGGTCCCTCTCCACCTAGGGAGGAGTGAGACCCCATCGGGTCTCTGGGTATAGAATTACGGTAATTGGGACCGACATTTGCATCCATATCCCAAGCCCCTCTGCTGTGTTGGAATGAAACCTTTGATAACTGCCATGGATGCTGGTTTTGATAATAATATGCGGGTAAAGGTTGTGTTGCTATCTAGGCAGTGATTCATCCGTCTGTGAACCGGGACGTGGCGGTAATGGGAAGGAGCAGATCGCCAGGGGCGAAGTTGGAATGCAGACTTATCAGAGGCTGTGCAGTTAAATGGGATCCCATTATTGTTTCGTAAATAGGGAGATGGAAGTGCCGGGTGGGAACTGATGAGCACAGAGAATGTGTTTTAGCTAAACTCGCAAATAGTATTTGTTTTGAGTAAGTGGCTGTCGAAGCTAACAGCAGGGCATTTCATTGTCAAGAGCTTGTTGAACAGAATTTATGGGAGAATCCTGCTCGGTGTTCACGGTCGCCGGGAGGTCGGGGCTCTGTGGCAATGTCATTCCATCTCCAGTGGGTTTTGCGCCTTCTCCTGGTTAATGTTACCCATTGGGAATTCGATGGCACGGCCCAGTCCCAGCAGGTGTCGGGGAGCTGGCAGGCACCCCTCAGCCCCAGCACCACCCGTAGGTGCTCAGAGGGTGCGTGTGATGGCATTTGGGTTTCTGGCTTCTCTGCAAGGATCAGCAGGATATCTCCCACTTCCCTCAGAACCAGGCATCTCACCCTAGTGTGCCCACCTGACCTGACACCTGCTTTGCAGGCAAATAGGAGAAGCATGGTGAGGTGGAAAGAGCCTCCCTTGGGGGCAGAGTCCACTGGCCAGGCAACCCCACTGTGGGGGGGCATCCCAGGGTGGAGGGGTGTGTGTCCCCAGCCTTCTGCAAGGGCCCCTCATAGGGGGAAAGCGGGTGACAGGTTGGCCCCTTCTCTCTGTCTTCTGATCAAGTGTGGTTTTAGAAGAAATTCCAGAGGTCCCAACCCCCACTCAGGGTTTTCCCTCCCACTGGGCCTGCAGGCTGAGGATAGAGGGGGGGCCCAGAAGGCCTCTGAGTTATCCTCAAGTAGCCAGTCAAGCCCCTGGGGTCAGTCCCTGTCTGGTCCCTCTGCTTGGATGTCAGTCCCATAGCCCCTCCCCCTCCCCCACCGCCCTGTCCCTGGGGGAGCAGCACCCCCACATCCAGCAGGTCCCCTCCTCAGCCAGCGTGGCTGCCCCTGTCCCCAGGGCTGCACTTTGGTGGATTGTATTTAGTTAAGAATTAACAAAGAGTGACCTCAAAGTAGTTCTTTGAGAAATGCCCACAAGAGAATCAGAACCAAACCAAGGTGAATCAGACAAACCAAGCTGAGATCCTGATCTCGTGGGCACTACCAAAGCTTTTGTTCTTGTTTCTTTTTTCTGATCACACCCACAAGCCAGAGCCAATCCTCATGCTTTAGGACACGAGAGGCCTGGGGTGGAGCTCACATAACCATCTGTCTGTGTTGGGCCCTGTGGCCCACATCTTACCCACCCCTGGTCACTTCCTGCCGGCTGGGCAGATTCTAGGGACATTCACCCCTTCATCCCAGGGCCTTGTTGCCTTTAATCAGGGGCTCTCCTGCCTCAGGGTCCAGACTGGCCTTTGAAGAGCCACCTCTGCCTCTCAAGGGACCCCAGCTTCTGGCTGGGCACATCCGCTCGTTTACAGAACCAATAATGTGAGGGTATAAGATGCCGGCTGCAGGCGGGTCACGCGGTTCCCAGGAGGGCGTCAGGCAAGAGAGCCGGCTGTGTGCTGAGCCCCCCTGGCCTCAGTTTCCCCTCTTTTAATGGGGGTGGGCTCATCTGAGGAAAGGTAGGAAGGTGTCTGAGTGCTGGAGGGACTGAAGGGTCCTCTTGGGCTTCCCTGGGCTCCCCCAACCAGCTCCTGAGGTGAGACGCTAGTCTCCGGTTCCCTCGGACACGCTGATCCCTGCTGCAATCACCGTGGGGGTGGGAAGAGGCATCCTTGGTGCAGCTGTCACCATCCTCGCTAAGGCAGGGCTGCGTGTGTGGGGATAAACAAAGGGCCCTTCACCACTACCTCCTGGGGAGGGGACGGGGGAGCTCAGCATCATCCTCTCGGGCCCCCACTGCAGGCTTTGTTTAGTCTGGGGGCAGCTCCGTTGACAGGGTTTCTGGGCAATGGGCTCTTTTTTCCTCCGCATTCTTCCAGAATTCTGTAGGCTGAATATACCACGCATGCAGCCCAAGGGGAGTGTAACCAACCCTCCCAAGTGGAGGAGGTTTTGTCCCTCCGATGGCGGTATGGGCCCTGGCTCTGACCATGAGGACTGGGGAAACTGGCATGGTCCAGGCCGCTGAGGCAGGTCCACCCTCTCTGACCCAAGCAGCACAGGTTCTGAGGGCAGAAGGAAGGGCTCCGCCAGCCCCTCTGAGTCCCAGATCCAGGCCTTCCCTGCAGGGGCAGAGGGAGCTCCTTGCAAGCCAACCTCAAGTCCATCCCCAAGGTTCCCCCTTTCGTGCAGTCTGTGTCTGTGTGGGCCACAGTGCAGCCTGCATGGGGCAGATGTCCTCAGCCAAGTGACCCTCTGCCGGCCTGAAGGCACAGGCCATCAACCCACTTTCCCTCCTCCAGGACCCGACCCTATTCCCCTTGTAGAAAAGATGAGCTCAAAGTCTCCAAGGTCCAAGAAGCAGCAAGAGGCTGAGGAAGGTGCTGAGCTGAGAGGCAGAGAGCACTCGAGACAGCAGGGGAGCAGGGACATAGGAGCAAATGCCAGGGACAACACCGGGCATCAAGGGTGACAAGAGTGGATGGTCTGGATTCAGGGAGGGGCAGAATATGAGGGGTGCAGGGTGGGAAGGAGGCCTCTCGTTTTCCATCTGTGCCATTTTTCTTCCCAGAAGCTCCTGGATTTACCGCGGGGTTGCATCCTGGTAAACACATTGTACGTTCAAAATATCATAAGTCAAAAATGCTTTGACACACACAACCTGCTGGATGGCACTACTCCGCCTGGCCACCTTCAGCGTGCTCATCCCAGCCTGTAGCTGGGCAAAAGCCTGTATTAGCATAAAGTGCCTCTGTGGGGGCCTGCTGTCCCCATCCTCACATTGAGGAGGTTTCTGTCCATTTCTGGTAGATGCTGAGGTCAGGAAGCCTGGCCAACTCTTCCTTGCATCTCCTTCTCAGCTCCTGGCACAGTGTCTGGGGCCTGGGGAGGCCCCGTCAACCTCTGATGAGAGGACAGAGCGTGGGGTGACAGCAGGGGGCAGGGGAGCAGGTGGTGGCAGAGGGCACTGGAGAAGGGGACAAGGGCCCAGCACCAAACTGAAGCCAGCACCAGCCAACCTGTCCCAGAGGACAGCTGCCCAGAGGTGGGACGGGACCCGGAGGGCAGGCTGGGGAAGAAGAGAAGAAACTCGGAGTCCGGCCTGCAGGAGGGCAAAGGGGAGTGGCTTTGAGGGAGCTGGGGCACACGAACACTAGGCTTGTGGTGGGGATGCCAGCTCTAGGAGGTGGGGAGCTGGCAGTCACGGTGTGGACCACCATTAGTGGTGCCAGACATCTGGAGCCCATGACGATGGTGACAGCATCGAGCATCTTCTACTTAAATCACTGGGTGCAAACCAGCTGCCGATCAGACCCTGAGCAGGCACGATACACCTCCATCTGCACTCTCTGTCCCCATCCCGCCTGTGCCGTCTGAATGCCCAGCCAGTGCCAGTGACCTGTCTCCACGAAGTCGTGACCTCCAGAGTGGAGGCTCCAAGTGAAAGAACTCCCTGGGACAATGGAAGCCGCGTAGAACTGCCTGTCCACCACGGCAGCCCCGAGTGAATGTGCCTGCCGAGACTGGGGATGTGACCAAACAGCAGAGGAGGCACCGACAATGGCGTCTGATGTAATTAAGTTGCATTTAAACAGCAACCCTACTGGACAGGCCAGTCCTGGACTGTGGGTCTTTGTTTTCCTGTCGCATGTTCTGGTCCCTCAGCAATTGACCGTGGCCGTGGCGTGGTCGTGTGGCTCCCGGTCCTTCCAGTTTCAGCTCAAGAGTGTCCTGCTCCTGTGAGGCTGACCTGGTCACGGAAGTCTGGGGGCCCCTCCTGGACCCCCACGTCTGGTAGGACTGGGCTAAGGAATCTGAAAGAAGTGCCATTCCTGGAATGTCAGAGCCACAGACGGGGGCAATTTCATGCTTCTCTGGTTCATTTGGGCTTTTCTTTTGACTTTTGCTTTGCTGGTGGTGTCTTGTCCCTTTGCCGCATCTGGGCTTGTCCCCAGCAGAGCCTGCTGCCTTGGGGACAAGGACGTGTGTGCTACAGGCTGGGTCGTGTCCACTCAAGCGGGGCCTGTCAGGACGTGAGGGGCCCAACCTGCAGGACCGGGCACTGGCTTCCCAGACTCGGCTCAGACCATCAGCGCCAAAGCACATAGGCCGCCTTCCTCCTCCCTCAGTTGAAAGTGTCATGTCATGGCTGTGATGTGTCAGACCCCAGTCATCCTTTCTACTGTTATGAACACATTTCCACTCGCAGCGATAACTCACTTGCTGGTGTCTGTGGGATCCTCGTGTAATTGGGATACAGTCTGTACCCGGGAAAGCGGATTACTGCGTGAGACCTCAGTGCCCGTATCTGATTCTACCAAGATCCGTCTTGGTGATCGGCGCTTCCTCTAAGCTTCTCTTCTGGTCATTTTTTCTCGCTTATACCCCAGCGCCGTGCCCACATGAAATAACGTCTCTATTCATTAAGTGAAAGGTGGGCAGCAACTTCCCTTAACAGCCCAAGCCTCCGCCCAGACTCTCCTGTTACTTCAGCTCCACAGATGAGGACTTTGTACCCTGCACTCAGAAGCCCCAGGTGCTGGCCTTATCTGCTTGCCTTCACACGTATCGCCCAGAATTGCCATCTCCACTTTCTTATCGGCCCCCTTCCACCATGCAAGCTCAGCAAGGGGAAGTCTGTGGACCCCAAACCCGATGCAGAATGTGGCTCAAATATTTGCTGGATGCATGACTAAATGAAAAACGAATAAATGCACCTGTGGTTGTTGGAGACAGGCTGTAGCAACAAAGGAAATTTGGGTTTGGTCATTTTAAGTGGTCCCTTTATCATCCAGGGTTGGTTGTCTTTGCATCTTCAAAGGACGATGTCCCGGTGACCTTGTGCGTAACCCGACATCTCTGGCTGCTCAAGTGTGAACTGCATGCAGGGCTTGAGAACTGTAAGGTTGCCAGGACAGGGCGTGTTTGCAAACCAAAATGACAGATAGGAGCCCCAGCCAGAAACCTGGAACAAAACCACTGCCCCAACCTGGCCGTGATGTCCAGAGCATCCCCAGATGCCTGGAGAACCAGTTCACACCTGTTTCCTGACAGTAATGAGTGTAGACCACCCATTAGTGGTACGAGACACCTGGGTCTCCAGAGGAGCTGCAGACTGCAGGGTCCTACAGAGAAGTCCCTGACCCCTACGCAACTGAGGTCCTACCTACAGGGTGATTTGGAGAGCCCTTTGGCTAAATGAAGACATAGGTTTTCCTGTTTGGATATCTAACGCCTGTTCTTGCTATCTACCGCAGCCTTATTCTATAAAGTTGCCAGAAACATTGACTTAGCAGAAATGAACCCTTGCTCCAAGGGAAAATACAGGGTTAGGTTCCTGTGAGCCTCAGGTTGCGATGTTCTCTCCAACTGGCCAGTGAACAAACCTGTCCCATGTGCTTCTGTTTACAGACGCCTAGCCTAACGCAGGTACACCTCGGAGATTATGCGGGCTCAGTTCTAGACTGCTGCAGCAAAGCAGATATTGAAATAAAGCCAGCAACATGAGCCTTGTGGTCTCCCAGTGCATATGAAAGTCACGTTTGCACCGTAGTGTGGTCTGTTAGGTGATGTCTAGAAAATACGTACATACCTCCAAAAAATCTTTTTTGCTAGAAATACGGAGACACAAAGTGAGCACATGCTGCTGGGAAAACGGCACCAACTGGGGTCGCCACAGACTTGCAGTCTGCAGAAGTTGTAGCGTCGGCCAAGTGTAACACAGCAAAGTGCAAGACAGCAAGGGGCACTGGGCGAACACACAGCTGTCGGCTCTTGGAAGAAGCTTGTCTGGCACAGAATCTCTGCAAGGCACATCACAGCCTTCTCCTGTCTCTTAGATAGCCGCCCAGCACCGTGTTTGGGGCCATTCTGAAGAGCAAAACCACACACAAGAAAAGAAAATGACAAAAACCCCAAACGTGAAAAACGCGGCACCCAATAGACTCTGCAAAGAGCACCTGCCTGGGGTGGGAGGGGCAGAACAAGCAGGCAGAGAGGCCTAGCTGGGACCTGCACCTGCCACCACCCCCGCAAACATGGGAGGACCGCAGGGGCGCTTCCAGGGCTGATTACCAGCAAGCAGGTAAAAATCCTGTGAGTGGTGAAGCTCACCTATAAAACGTAACACATCTGTACCAGCCTTCCTGCGGTGTAGGGCACACCAGGACGTCTGCCCTGTACGGGTGGTGGGCTGTAGTGTGTAGGTAGAGTAGCAGAATCCTTATCTCTGTCTAATCTTAGAACATTTTGTTCTCCCCAAAAAGAAAATTGGATGGTCAGCAATCCCCCCCTTCGCCTCCCCCACAGCCCCTGGCAACTGCTAATTCCTCCCCCACCCTGGGGGTTTGTCTATTCGGGACATTTCCTATAAACAGTCATAAATGTGTGGTCCTTGGCCCTTCTGTCACTCAGTACAATGTTCCCTGGGTAACTGTGTCATCAGGCCCTATTCCTCTCTGTGGCTGAGTGATGTCCCTGGGCAGGTCATCCCTGTCTGTTGAAATCAAGTCTGTTGTCCAAGACAAATGCCTACCACACTCTGCACCAAACAAAGCCCTGTGCGGTGTGCTTGGCAGTGCAGAGCCACCTGCCTCAACTGCTCAACTGACCGACTGGTGGCACCCAGCAAACAGCTGCCATCCCCTTTCCTCCAGAATTCTCTAGAAAGAGTAGGGACCTCCCCCTGCAGCTCTCTTAGGCTCAGCCTTGGAACCACGGCTACCCGGAAGACTTGAGTCCTTCTGCAGCTTGTCCTCCCCTGTCTGTGGGCCAGCTCAGGTCTGGGCTCTCATCCTTTCTGTGTGCCCAGCCAAAGCAGGATGGCATCCCTGCCCACCTGAGCCCCTCTGACCAGTAGGCTGATGTGTGTAGAGAAGGCTTTCCAGGCCCAGGACAACGGATGGTAAATAACACATATGAGGCTCAGGCCGGAAAGCAGGCAGGGGAGGAGGGGTGGCCTGGCAGGTAAGCACTCTGGTCCCTCCATGAGAAAACACTGCTCCTAAGGGTCACAGAGGATGTGTCCCCAGAAGAGGTTGCCACAGACACTTTGAAATAGCAAAATGTCAGGAGAATCTGTGCAGGCCCCGATGGGCCCTGGATCTGCTCTTGCCACCAGAGCCAAGGGAGAGGGCCTGGGCCCTGCCGGCCCTGCCTCTGCCTCGTTTCTGTGTCTGAGCCCCAGGCCAGACCCACAGGCGCAGAGACCTTCCTTCTGTGAGTCCTCGCCAGCTCACTTGTCTGCAGACGCTCATGTGCAGCTGGTAGTCTGAGCTGAAGCTGCTGCTTGACTGGAAGTTGACAGTCAGTGGTGTGGCCAAGGCTTCAAGGCCCCAGGCAGGGCAGGGAGCACCCGGAGCGAGCACCAGGTGCCGCGACTCCTGTGAGTTAGGGTACGTGTCACATATGCGCCCCATCTATGCAGAGCTCAGTACTGGCAGACTTCTCTGTGGGAACAGGTCAGAGTAAAATTCTGGCCAAGGATTCCAAGATGGGAGAAGGAAACCCTTCCAGGTGATAGAGGTGCATGTGCCATCCTTGACCCCATTCATCTGTCCTCTAATCCATTCATGGAGCACTTTGCCACTTGCCTACCTGTGCCCGGAGCCGACCTGAGCCTGGGGAACCTGTACTCGGCATCCTTCTCAAGGTCCGGGGTTGGTCTAGAGGATTCTACAGGGAAGGAGCTGGTGAGTGTTTGCCTTGCTCAGAGCCTGTTTCCCTCCAGCTCATGAACCATCCCAACCCGGTCCATGGTAGGCACTTCCAGCAAAGGTCAAGCTGGAGGGACACGCTATAGAGGCCACACCCTGGGGCGGGGGCTGAGCGTCTGCCATGCAAGAACACAGGCCGTCTGCAGTGGGTGACCCAATGTTGGGGCACCAAGCATCACTGCACAGAGCATCATCAGAGTGACAGCCACATCATGCTCCTCCCAGAAGGCGGCAAGCAGGACACGGCTTCAGGAATCTTCCATACTGGAGAGCCGAGTGGCTAAAAGGGGTGCTCCCCTTAGCTGGAAAACTCGACTGCCTGGAAGGACTCAGGTACTGACAAATTCTGAAAGGACGAGAGCTCTGGCCACACCTGGACACACCACGTGGACGCAGGTGTTAACCTTCCAGATGGAGGTTGTCTCTGTGGAAATCCAGCGCAGCTCCTCCTGAAGATAGATTCGGGGCGTTTGGGGGAAATTCTAGGTGTTCCAGACAAATAGAAATAGTGAAAAACATTTCCATTGTGCAAGAATTGCATCTAAAAACTGCTTTACTGAGCTATAATTCACACGCTGAGCAATGCACCCATTTCGATATAATTTCAGTAGGTCTTAGCACTGTCACAGGGCCATGCACCTGTCTCCACAATCTTAGAACATTTTCATCCCCCTCCTCAAATAACCCACACCTGTTAATAGTCGCTCTACATTGTTCCCCTCAGTGCCCCCTCCCCCGATGCCTGCAGCCACCAACCCACCTCTGGGTTTCTGGGTCAGCCGGTCCCAGACTCATCACCTAGACTTGCACACCATGCGTCTCTGGGGCTGGCTTCTCTCTCTGCGTGTGATGTTTTGTGTCGTGGTGTGTGTCAGAGCCTCATTCCATTGTACGGAAGGGCCATGTCATGTTTCTCTGCTCCCCGATGACGGGCATTCGAGCCTGTTCCACTTTTTGGCTGCTGTGAATAACGCGGTTGCAGGCATTCTTCCTAGAACTTTGTTTCTGTCGGTGACACACCTGACCGTGGAATGGCTGTGTCGGAAGACAGCTCCACTTCCATTCTGAGGAGCTGCCACACAGCTTGCCCCCCGCGCTGCCCCGGTCTCGGCTCCCGCCACAGCACACGAGGCCCTCGCTCTCCCACCGCGTCACCAGCTCTTAGTACTGTCCTAATGTGTTTGAGTCATTGGCCTGCCGACGTGGAACATGGTCAGTCCTTACAACACATAACAATTCTGGAGACAGATTTTAAATCTGAGAGTGTCTCAGGTGTCCCAGCTCTACAAATAATGAAGGAAAAAAATCTACCAAAAGATATTGCAAACGTCCGTTCCTATCCCCAGATACTTCCTGGCCAGCTTTAGAGAGAAGGGATTGTTCAGGACATGCAGAATCATTTCCCAGTTCTTAAAGTGCTCACGGTTCAGAAATCTAGACATGTCCTTCTCCCCCCAATGCTTGTGTCTACAGGTGCGAATTTACAACGAAGTCCTATTTTTAAAGGGCTCCATGAGTCTGCCTCTTCGAGTGCAAAGATCTCCCCATGACCGCTGTCTGTCTGGAATTGAGTTCACCCCTTCCTGCTGCTTCCACCGTTTCTTCAGGAATCCTGGAACTGACCCTCCGTGCTGTCCCAGGACGTAGCACTTATGACCCGACGGGTGGGAAAGGCAGCCTGGAGACACACAGGTGCTTGTGAAGCCCCAGCCACCCTGAGATCACCACAGACCTGGGTAATTCTCCTGCCAGCTATCACCACCACCAGCTTTTACCCCAAAAGGTGCCTCTTGGGATCTGAATCCACTCGTGAGCCTCCAGGAGCACATGGCCACTGGTCTGTGAAAGTTTGGAGTCACTGGGCCCTGTGACAACTGTCCCCAAGACTTCCTCTGCCCAGTCTGTCCTCATGGAGCTTATGTCCCTTAGGCAAGACGTTGGATTGGTGTGACCTTTTATCTCACATAGAGGGCTGACCAAGGCGGACACTGCCCCGGGTCAGCATCGCTCAGCTGTGTGACATCGTCCTTGCCCTGTGGTCTGACTGGGTGACACTCCCCAAAGATGGGACATCTGTGAAACCTCCCACAGTGGGGAAACCAGACACCAGCCCCCACGATGTGGCTTCCCCCATGATCCCGGCAGCGTCCTCACCCCTTCAACCCACTGCCACCCATTTGGGGCTGATACCACTGTGTGTGGCCTTGGTAGGGTGACTAACTATCCCCATATGCCCAGGACTTCCCAGCGCTAGCTCTGAAAGCCCCACACCCCAGGAAGCCCTCAGTCCCATGCAAACCGGGACGCTTGGTCACCCTATAGACTCGGGGACACCACAGACCAGGCCCTGCTGGGGCTCCCCAGGTTCCTCCTGCTGGTCCACTGGGATGTGGGGGACTTGGAACCCAAAGCATCTGTGGGGAAGGGAGACAGGACTCTTCCCAAGCAGTTGGGGACTCGATCTCTGATACAAATGATCACCACTCACCTCAGGCTCACAGGCAGCTCTTCCTGCCAGGCTTCCTTAAAAAGTGGTGCCCGCCTCTGGCTCGGTGCAGCTCTCACTGCCCAGTCTGGCTCCATGCAGCTTTGCTGGGCATTTGTGTTTCTTTGAGAGAGACACAGAGGCCAGACCCTCCAAATGGAGGAACGGATGCAGATCTGGGCTCAAGCCTGACTGCTGGTTTGACTTCTAACTTTGCCACCTCCTAGCTGTGACTTTGGCAGGTGGCTTAACACCTCTGTGCCTTGGTTTCCTCTCCCCAAGGTAAAGACAGCAGAGCTGGGTCAGGTACTGTGGTTGAGGGTCCTGTGTGGGTCCCAGGTGTTCTTTGGGTGGGGTGGCCCAAGGCAGCCTGACTGTAGTCTCAGAAAACCCAGACGTTCTTCCTGGGTTTAATGCTGCCACGGCCCCTGCCTAGGAAATGGAGAGCACTCAGGGCCCCTCAGCTCCCTGCAACCTCCAGCTCCTCACACCCCCATCCCAACTCTCTGCCCCAAGGGTGGAGAGCAGTTAAGGGCACAGTGCACCTGCGTCTCCCTCTGTCCTGTCTTCTAGTTTCTATTCTGGAAGGAGCTTCTGCCTCCACCCTGCAGATCGGGGCTCCCTTGGGCCCCCCACTCTGTACACAGTGGCAGCTGCCCCAGCCTTCGTAAGGCAATTGCGGTGGGAGCATGGTGGGGAAAGAAACCTGATTTTGATCACCAGACGCTGAGCCTGGTGTGTGGACAGATTCTGCCCCCAGTGTGGGACACGTGCCTATCCCTTCCCCCACCATGGAGAAAGGGGCCCAGCCACGCTGATGCCAATGTGTTGGCACCTGCCCGCTCTGTGGCTCCGGCCAACTTTCCTAACCTCTCCGAGTGTCATATCTCATCTATAAGATCCCACAGGGAGCAGAGAGGCAGAGCCACCACAGTGCTTGGCCTGCCTGGTGAAGGTGCTCAGGTATGAGCTGAAACCATTATCATCGTGACTTTCTGTGTCTCTGGAGGCTGGGCCACAGTGGGCCAGCAGCAGAGGGACACCGCCTGCCCCTGTCAGGCACCAGAGGAAGGACCTGGTCTGGAAGGATGGGGACTGAGGTGGTCCTCAGAGCCGTGGGACTCAGGGAGGGGGACACAGCCCACTGAGGGAGGGGCGCATAGCACAGTTTGGACCCCGGACCTTTCTCACGGCTGCCCCCGGTCTGGCACACTGCCTGAAGTGAGACTGGCCTTGCAGTGAAAGACCCCAGATCCAGGTCCCACTGGCAGGTGCACCTACAGCCGGCATCACTCAGACTTCATTTTAAGTTTTTTGTTTTTTCCCCCGCATGGAATCCAAATCTTAAAGTGCAACATCGGGGCCTGGTCATGTACCTGTGTCACTGGTGGTTTGAGACTCTTCTGCAGAGTGTAGGTGATACCCCTGTACCTCAGGCTTCTCGGCCGTAGGAATGGTCACCACACGGAAGCTACCAGAGGCAGGAACCTGCCAGGAGCACGCTCCTCTTCTTGTCCCTCCACCCACCTTCCTAAAAAAGAACCAGAGCTGCACCTGGGGCCCCTCTCTGCTAAGCAAAGTCACTTGGGCAGTCTTTAGGGGGGACACTGTCCTCATGGGGCAGCAGCCCCTGTGCCATCTCCCTGGCTTTGGCCCCATCTCTGGCATCACAGCCCACAGGGGCCTCTGAGTTCCCAGGGTCCCAGCTGAGCCCACACCAGGCTGAGGTCAGCAAGGCCAGGCTCCCGGGGTGGAGCATTGGTCCCTCTGGGGGCCTAGCCATGAGACGGGCAGGCCGCTTGGTCTCCAGATCCCTCCATAAGCCGCACCAGCACGCCCTTCTTGCCCGAGGGGGCCTGGAGATTATGCCCCAGCCCAGCCTCCTGGGGACCCTCTCCCCCACCCTCACTTCCTTCCTCTGCCCACTCTCTTTTCCCTTTAATTATTTTGGTGACTCTTTGTGGAGCCTCTGATGAGGTAGCCCCAGGGTGGGGTGTCCCAGTTTGTGCGTGTGCACGTGTACATGCACGTGTGTGTACACGTGAACAGAGTGTGGCTGGTGAAGGTGGCAGGGTGCAGACAGCTATCGGGGCACATGTTCAGTGTGGTAAGGAACATGAAGTGGGGTTAGCCCACCCAGGCTGAGGTCCCAGTTCTGTCCTGAGACTGACCAGTGATCAGTTCCTAAGAACTGACCAGACAACTCAGACCATGCTGCCCCAGTGGCTGCAGTGTCACCACTGCTCCAAGGCACAGGTCCTCACCACTTTGTCCACATGGGCACGGAACGTCTAGGTGACCCCTTTACTTCCTTCTACTTTTGGAAACAAATTAAGAGGACCCAAGTCGAGAGAAAGAGATTCTTGTTTTTGAGACAGAGTCTCACTTTATTGTCCTCGGTAGAGTGTCATGGCGTCACAGCTCACAGCAACCTCCAACTCCTGGGCTTAGGCGATTCTCTTGCCTCAGTCTCCCGAGTAGCTGGGGCTACAGGCACCTGCCACAATGCCCGGCTATTTTTTTGTTGCAGTTTGGCGGGGGCTGGGTTTGAACCCGCTACCTTTGGTATATGGGGCCAGTGCTCTGCCCACTGAGCCACAGGCGCCGCACAAGAAAGAGAGATTCTTGGGTGGAATTTTATTTCTCCCCACATTGCTTGGAAACCTCCCCTCCACTGGTGCCCACTTTGGCCCTGTCCTCTACCCACTGCTCCAGGCATGACCCCTGGCTACTAGGGACACTGCCCTGGCCATGGAGCCCCAGACCCGGTGGGCAGGTCTCAGGGAGGCTACAGGGGGCTCCGGGAAGCCAGGTCCAGCACGGGGCAGGTGAACAGATAGCAGGGCCCACGCCCCCGCTCAGTGGTTCCCGACACCCAGGCTCCCCATGTGGAAATCAGGATGTACTGCTGGGACTAAGTGAGGCCAGGCCCGTCAGTGGCAGTGATGCCGTGTGCTTGTTCCCACGCTCACCCTCTCCAGAGCCTGCAGTCAGCACAGGGTCCCAGTCAGGAGCCTCAGCCTAGCCAGGCTGGAGAGCGGGAGCCTGTCACCGGATAGACAATGTCAGGTGACTAGGACAGGCACAGGGGTACGGGCCATGGGCTCCGCCGGGCACAGGCTGCTACCCGCACTCCCTGCCTGGCTGCACGCACCCAGCCCCATGCCCCAGTCTGCTTCTCCCTCAGTGGGAAGTGGGGGGCCCTGAGCCAGCAGGTCGGGGTCACTAAATGGGCCAATTCAGTGAGAGGCTTTCAGAGAAGGACCCTCCATCCTGCTCTGCACAGCCAGCAACAGCCAAGCTGCTCGGCTCTGAAGCCTGGAATTTCAAACTTACACAAATATTCCGATGCTTTTCAAGCATGTTCCAAATAGACATTTATGTTGGCTGAGGCAGTATTTTCCTTTTATTGCTGTTATGAGATTCAACATTTTTCCAGAAATAACTTCTGAAAAGTGTGCCTGGATTTTGAACACGTGTGATCTAAACATTTGGGGGAAAGGCTTTTCACAACACACACGTGCGGGCTTAGGTGCACGGGAGGATGCCCCCAGCCAAAGGGCTCCCAGGCCTGTCTGACTTCACCTGCTGGGGGGTTTCACGCGCAGCGCACATGCGTGGGCACCTGGGCCGCGGGCCTCATGGAGACTCCCGGGGCAGCCGGCCGATGCAGCGATCTTGCCTGCTATTGCCAGTGCCCTTCCTCTTGGGGAGATGATGAAGAGGATGTGGGTTTCTGATGCCTCATCCCTGGGCCTGCTGCCCACTGAGGGTGAGACCCCAGGCGAGCGTGGCGGGTGAAAAGGAAACCCACGAGCAGGCCGCCTCTAGGGCCGGCAGGCGGTCTACACCGGCGTCCTGATTACTCATCGCCAAAGCACTGAGTCAGAAACAAGAGCTGGCTTCCCAGGCTGTGAACTGATTTACCAGAAACTTCTGTGAGAGGGAGTTCGGCTGCCTATGAAATTTTAAATAGTGGCAGGGAGGCTGGGAGGGGAGACTGGCAGATCACAGTGCCGCGTCCCCTGAGCTGGCCCACATGGGAGAAACAAAATGGAAAGAGAAATTAAGACCTGAACAGAACCCCCCCAATGGGAAATAGTCCCTCTGGGCCTGCTGCGCCGAAGCCCTCAAAGGTCCCCCTGGATGAGCCCCTCCACCTCCTGCACCCCCCAAAGCTGTGTGGACCCCACTCCACATGCCCCTGGGGGACAGAACCGCGTTCCAGGGGCCGCATCCTGCTGACCCAGGCAAAGCCCGCCTCCTGTGCCTGGGATTTGCGAATGTGCGAAGGTTTTAGCTGCCAGTGACAACTGGAAGGCGGCCTAGAGGCCTCACGCATCCAGCGGGAAAGCTTGTAAGGCGGTGAGGCTGGACTCGGCCCAGCGTCCAGAAACAGGAAGCATTAGCAGGAGTAAATGTGAGCACTGTTAGCGCCCTGGCCAGGATTTATTGCCGGCTGGGGGGGGAACACGGGTTGCTTGCACAGTTTCATCCATTTGAATATAAAATGTAATTAATGAGTCACCCAGATTTGGACCCGGGAAGCAAGCTCCCCACAGCCATTCTCAGAGGCACGTGACCCTGGCTCAGCAGTGTCCTTCCCACAGGGCTGGGTTGTGGGGACGTGAGACAGGCCTGAGCCACTATCACCCAAATACATCTAAGGAAAGAAAAACTGGGTCTCGGGGCGGCCAGGAGTTCTGGGCGGAGAGATTGGAGGATGGTGACCAGAAGCCCCTTTGGGGCCAGAACCCTGAGTGTTTGGGTGGCAGTTTGGGTGAGCTGAAACCTCAGCATCACTTTAGGTGGCTCTTCTCAACTCTGTTGTACTCAAGACTGTTTCTTAAATTGGCCTGGAAAACAGGGTGGCTGACAGAGAGAGAGACAGAGAGAGGGACTGTGTCTCTGTAGGGAGCTGAGGGGCTTGCTTCCCCTGTGGCTCATGAAATAACGGAGGGTCTGTGATCAGGGCAAGGCCAAGGCCAGGACCAGGAGAGCTCCCGAGACCCTCCAGCCTTGCAAAGTTCCCTGACCCAGTTGTCTTGCAGCAAGGGCTCCACTTTCCTCTCTCTCCTCCCCCCCCCCTCCCTGGATGAAGGGAGGCTGGGGGGGTGTTGTTGTTTTTTCCCTAATCGTCTTCACCCCCTCACCCCCATAGCCAGCTTGTTCTCAGAAAAGTCCGTCCCCCTCCTCCTCCGCTCCTGAGCTCTTTGATCTTCTGGTTAGGGTTCAGTTGCTTCGTTTTTTGCAATTACCAGCCTGGAGGGAGGATGCCCCTGACCTGCCGTGCAGTCTGGCAGACAGATGGGACAGGAAATGGGGAGTTTATTTCAGCCTTCGCCCCTATTCATCTTGGATAGATTACAACAGTAGCAGCTCCAAATGTCTTCATAGCCCATTTATGATAAAGCGATGGTAACATCACACAAGAAGAGAGACGTGCAGATTAGCCATATCCGGGGAAAGATGGATTGACTGAGAGCGTGGCATTGCTCTGAGCAGAGCCCCTCCCTCCCCGGGACGGGAAAGCCCCCTTCTTGATGGTGGCAGGATGGGAACCCCAACTGGGAGGACAGGGGGAGACACTTGCCACAGCCTCCCCACCCCCGCCATCCCCCCTCCTGCCCTCCCTCTATCCCTCCTTCCCGCCCACCGCCCTCTCCCTGCATTCTTACCCTTTCCAAGTTTTTGAAAGTCTACAGGGCAGCTCCACAGCAGCCCAGATAAATCAAGCTGCCATGGTTACTCTGCAGAAGGCCGGGGATTTATACGTGAATTTCAGGAAGAGGGGCAAATCCATCACGCTGGAATGCTGCATCTATAGATTTTAAAGTTTGCTGGAATTATTGGGAGGGTGGGGGCTGGCAGTAGAGGGAGAGTTTGGAATAAAACCAAGGAGGGCTGGGAAGGAAGAGCTAAGGACATGGGCACAGTTATAAGCCATCAATGAGAACCATTAAGACCTGCGGCTTTCTCTTTGTTCTTTTTAAGAGGAAACACTTAACAAGTTGTTGTTCTTTGTTGTATTTTTTTAATGAGCCAAGAGAACATAGCTCAGCCTGGAGAGGAGGGGCCTGAACGCTTTTGTCTTTTGCATTTTTCATCTTTTTACCTTACATGAAAACTGACAAGACCCCCCCCCACCCCAGGAAAGCTGATCTGCCGGGGCTGGTTTCAAAGAGCGCCAATTCAGTGCGTCCCAGCCCCTTCATTCCTAATCATGTTGTGCCTTCCTGGCCTACCAGTCAGAGCCTCAGCAGGTCACTCTGCTTTATATTGATTAGAGCAGGCTCCTGGGTGAGGGGCCAGGATGACGGCAGTGGGGGTGGCGGGGAGATGTCTCCGTGGAGTGGCGGTGGCCCTGCCTGCAGAAGGTATCAGAGGATTTGAATGACATCTCAGGGGACAGTATCAGGCTTCCAAATTCCTTTCATCCATCAGATGAGAGAACAGCCACGGCTTTCAGCGGGACAGGGGCTGGGCCTTTCTCCTGGAGTGAATGGACCCAGGCCACACAGATAAAGAACGTCTCCTGTTCCTTCTTAAACGCTGCAGGCAGGAATCATCTGTCACTGACGGGCAGCGGGGGCGGGCGGGCGGGCGGGACCTTTCAGCTCTGATTAAAGTGGCGAGTCCAGGGCCACAGAGGAGCCCTGGGAAGTCCTTCCAGACCTTTCTCCTGCTTCACTTAACCACTTTCACCCCATGCCAGAGTGGCCATGGGTGGGGGTAGCAGCCAGTCTTGCCTCCCAAAGGAAACCTTCCTTTCCCATGGCCAGGGGGGCAGGTCTAGCCTGAAAAAGCTTCAGGCCCCTCAGGTCTCAATCGCACATCCATCCAGCTTCCAGGGAAGATGGGGTGCTTTAGATGCCAAAGACATACACTGGGAGGGAGCCAAGGAGGTAGGACCTGGGAAGGTGACCTAAGTGGACAAGGTAGCCAGGGAGCAGGGACATGGTATGGCCAGGAAGGAGGGACATGGTGTGGCCAGGGAGCAGGGCACGGTGTGGCTGGGAGCAGGGACATGGTGTGGCCAGGGAGGAGGGATACTGTGTGGCTGGGAAGGAGGGACACAGTGTGGCTGGGGACAGGGACACCGTGTGGCCGGGGAACAGTGGCACAGTGTGGCTGGGGACCAGGGACATGGCATAGACAGAGAGCAGGGACATAGTGTGGTCAGGAGCAGCAACACACCCACTGACAGTGTCATATGAGGGCTCTGGTCCTCCACAGTCCTGTCACAGAGGGCACTGGATAAGCATCCCCGTCATCTGCTAGGGTTGGACAGTGTGACCAATGTGAAGAGGGTTTCTTTCTTGCCACTTGGTACAGGGGATATTTGCCCCATGACTGTTCCTATGACATAAACTCGGGGATATTGCAGGCCCTTACCTAGGAGAGGTGACAGTGAGAAAGACATTCTTAGCCAGACCCTTCGGGACACTCTTGGTGGCAAGGATGGCTTCCCTTTCTGGTTCATGGCTAAGGGAGAGTGCGGTTTGGCTGGCAGCATCCCGGCATGCAAGTGCGAGGTCCTGGGAGGTCTCCAGGTCTGGGTGTCCCTGGGCCACCCAGTAGCAGCCTCCTTCCATCCAGACCCAACTCCTTTTCAGTACCTGACTTTTCAAAATGGCCAAGGTGGGGTGGGGGGCGGATCCCTCCTGCCGGGGCCTGAGCCCAGCCCTCCATCCTACATCCGCTCTGGGAAGCCCCCTGTGGGCAGCTGGTGGGCGTACAGACCGCCGACACCGGACACTACCAGAGTCATGAAGGATGCACATTTCTTACGGAATTATTTCATTTTAATAAAGACCCAGAAAAGTTTCCAAAGGCAAAATGACAGGCTGGTTAACTTTATATCTCAACTCCAAAAAAGAGACGTTTTCCTCTTTGTAATGCACTAGTTAGTGGTTACTGGCACATTACATTAACTAATTTGAGATCGAATTATCAAATTTGCTCATTGCAGCTAGCGCTAATTTGAAACCTTACAATAAAGAACGGCTTGAGAGGCACATGAAAGGGTGCCACCCACGGCGGCTCCGAGGCCGTCCCCGGAGCATCATGGCACGGCTCGCAAAGGGTCCGGGTAATTGCAGTCATGAGCCGGAGTTGATTGAAGAAAATTATACCCCAGTTTTGCACTACAAGTTTTTGTGTGTGTGGCTTTTCTTAAATTGTGTGGTGAAATTCAATTACAAGGGAAGACACATAGGACTTTTAATAACTGCATTAAGAGTGTCTTTCCAGCTCCTTTCTGCTCCGTCTTAGCAGCTGCTCACCTGCGGCCTTCTCGAGCTCGCCCCTGTCCTTTGGGAGTCTGGGTGTTGCTGGCAGGTTGCTCTTTGGGAAAATTATTGTCTGGTTCAAATTCACTTTTTTCCATGTCCTTTATGCTTTTCTTCTTATTCTTCTACAATATAAACCAGAAAATATGGGAAATGAAGCTTCAAGACATTATATATGTGTGTGCGTGTCTCTGTGTGTGTGTGTGTGTGTGTGTGTGTGTATACATGTAAAATTCATTTTCAAACTTGGGAGATTCTTCAGTGTGCCCTTGTCAGACAAACCCCCATGGCCTTTGAACTTCCCCATTGAGTGGCAAATCTTGTAACCACATTTCCAAATTGCCAGTAACAAAAATAAATTTATAAATCCCAAGCATCATCTGGATATTTAAGGCATGCCAAAAAGGAGGGTTTTTTCCCCCTGCCTATCGAAAGATTTGTAACAATAAAAAGTAATAAAAACACCAAGGGAGTTGAGGTCGCTGCCAGCTCTCTGCCCACTTTCCTAGGAAAAACACAACTGTGAATGAAAAATAAAGGCCCCTGAGCTCTGTAATTAATTCATTTACATTTTTAATGCTGCAAATGGCTGCAAACGTGGTGTGACATTTGGAGTGACACCCAGGAATTCCAGCCTGGTAGGTCCTGCTCAGACTCTCTGTTGGGGAGGTGTTTGCTAAGTCAGGGGAAAATGGTCTTTCAGAACCCAGAGAGTAAGATGCTTCCAGAGGGCATCTGACACAATGGGGCTTCTGGGGTTGGGGGTCTGGCCAGCTCCAAAGGCAACAGGAGTGGGGGAGCTGGGGAGGCTTTGATGTGCATCAGGCCCTGAGTTTGGGGTCCTCTTCTTCACTCTGAAGGTTGAGGACAGAGCATTGGATGAGCACAAGGGTCCCTGCTTTCTTCTCAAATCCTTGGGTATTTATTCCACTGCGGAGGGCTGACCTTTGGGGCAGGGGGTGGCCGGTGCAGGGTGATGGGGATGTGCCTCACCTCTTGGCTCTAACAGAGTCAAGGGAAAAGTCTGAGGACATCACACGAGGCTAGGGAGATCGTGGGGGAGCAGAGAGACCCTCCCAGGGGAGATCGTGCAGAGGAGCAGAGAGACCCTCCCAGGACAGGCCTGTGAATCAGCATCTTTCTGGAGAGCCCCTGGCTCTAGGGACAAAGGAAGAGTTAGGAGGTGTCTGGAAACTGATCACATCTACTGCTTTGTTGCCTGGTTGGGGAATCTGAAGCCCACATTCACCACTGGCTTCTCCTTGTCAGGGTCACAGCCGAAGCTCAGCCCAGGTCTGCTAGCTTCCAGTCTGGGAGTCTTTTCTCTGTGCCACCCCAGCTCAATCTGTGTCCCTTGGAGCTGTCATTCATGGGCAGTCAGGTTCTTCTCCCACGCTTTAGCAGGCTTCCCTGGGGCTTTGGCATCTTCTGTCCACCGTTTCAGGAAGGGAAGCCAGGACTGGCCATGCTAGACCAATGGGGCACACAGCTGAGGCCCCAGGGGCAGCTGTTTTCCTAGTCAGCCAGACATAGGCCACACATGGTGGGTGCCTTGATAGGAGAGATTAGTAAAGCCATTCCCTAGGAAAGTGGGCTTAGGGCAGCAGCCACACCCACCAGGTATGACCTCCTGTGAGACCTGCTTCCTCCTTCCTGGATGCAGAACCAACAGAGTGTGCACCAGCACCCTCTACTGTCAGTGAGCTGCATAGCAGCACCAGCATAAAGCAACACACATGGGCCAAACCACAAGGCATATGAGTGGGGCAGGACAGAGAAGGGCCAGTGATCTGTGAAGGCCAAACCCTGCCAGTCCTGGGGACTTCAGAGTGTGGTATTGGGATCTATGTGGTCCCACCCAGATGGCATTCTGTGTATGCATTGTGTGCGTATGCAGGTGAGCGTGACTTTGGGCTTGTGCTAGAGCTGCCTTCCGGGGAGCACGCAGGAAGCAGGCAGGGAGAAGGGCCTATGTGCTGACACCCAAGTTCTCCAGGTGCCTCAGGTCATTGCTATTATCATCCCAGAGCACAAAGTCATCTGTCCCTTCTGACGCGGAGCTGGCAAGAGGGAAGGAATCAATAATGTGGACCTGCCCACTTAAAGAAAAACCTTGCCTTATTAGAAAGCCTCAGCCTTCCTGAGTTCATCCTCCTGGCCCCGCACAAAGGTCCTCCTGAGATAAGACCAGGTTCTTTGATCTGCATCGATCTCTATGCAGAGGTGACTCAGAGGCCCTGCTCACACGCCCTGGCTGCCACTGAGACAGGAAGAGCTTCCGCGCTACACCTGCTGGGCCGTGACTCCAGCCGAACCCTTAAGCCATATCCTGGAGAGGACGGTGCTTGAGGGGTGAGGCCAGCATGCCTGCTGCATGCTGCCTGTGGCAGTGGGGGGGATAACCGACCTGGCAGTGGGGGGGATAACCGACCTGCTCTTCCTCCTATCCCAAAGCCCCAGGCAAAGGCAGGACACTGGGATTTGCCCTTGTCACTCACCATGGGGAGCAACATGGGGGTGGTTTGTGCAGCACCAAGGGATTTTCACAAAGAAAAGAGGAAGGAGGGACACTGGGTGTGAGGTGCATCTAGAAACGTCCCTTGGAGAGGCCACAGCTGGGACAGGCCTGGGTGGGGTGACTCTGTGTGTGTGCAGGGCACACATGTGAATATTTGTGTTTGGGTACGTGTGCAGTAAAAGTGGGTGTATTTGTGTGGGGTTGCATGGGGGCATGTATATATGTGAGTATGTGTCTTTGTGTGTAGCTGCACATGTGTGGATTGTATATGTGCATATGTGCATGGGTACATGTACTGTGGATGTGGGGTGCACTTTGTGTACTGTATGTGGGTACGCTTATGTGCACATGTATGTGTGGGGTGTGGATACATATGTGTGTGTACTGTGGGTGGGTTCATGTGTGTGCATGTGTGGTACATGTATGTGTTGTGTGCACATTTATGTGTGCGTATATATGGGCGCACATGTGTAAATGGGGGTATGGTGTGCACAGTGTGTCTTGACGTGTGTGCGTGTGGGTTCATGTGTGTGCATGTATAGGTGCACATATGTGTACATGGGGTGCACAGTGTGTGAGTGGGTGTGAGTGTGGGTGGCGGGTGGTTTTCTGCAAGGCCAAGGCTCTGCAGCTGCCTTCAGAACTCAGAGACGAGAGGAAACAGATCCGGAATAAACGGTCTGTTGATTGACTCAAGTTACATCATTTTCTTCCCCTCAAGAGCCTATAAATCTCACGCTCCTTGTAAAAACAGAATTTAAACACAATTGAGCCTCTTGGGCTGCCCTCAGATCCAGCCCCTGCGGGGATAAGCCAGGGAGCACTGCTGCCCAGGCCCCTCTGCCCCTCCGGGGCCTGACCACACCATGGCGGCAGCAGGGCAGCCATGAGGGTCCTGCCCGGCACATGGCCTTCCCCAGACCTGCAGGGGCCCTGCACTCCCAGTCCCACGGGCTGTGCTGGGGTCCCCAGAGACTGCGCCTGCCCCCCGTGCCCCACTTTCACAGGGCAGAGGATCTTGTCGCCCAGAAATTGGTGTCTTTAGCTCCCTGGCCTTCTCCTTCCCTTCTTATACCCTGTGAGCTCCCCCTGGGGAGCCAGAGATGAAAAAAGTTGCCTCTTATTCTTTAAAAGTAAGGTTCAATGTCTTCTGGCCTTTCTACTATCTGGCTGTGGTTCAGTTAACTGGGTCTCCCTGGGTCTCCGCTCGTTCTAACAAATCGCTCTAGGCCCAGGCAGAGTCACAGGGATGGTGGAGCCAAGCCTGGGGTGGGGGCCCTGTGTCCTCGGGCAGCCTGCCTGCTCTGGGTGTCGGCTGCTAGGTTGGACTTAGTGACATCCCAGCCCCAAGTGTGCCAGGCCCCTGGCAGCCGTGTGCATCTTCCTGAGACACCGTACGCCTTCCCCTGGCAGCCATGCGCCCCCCCCCCCAGGCTTCTGTACGCCTCCCCCTGGGGTTCTGTACACCTCCCCCTGGGGTTCTGTACACCTCCCCCTGGGGTTCTGTATGCCTCCCCCTGGGTGCTGCGTGCCTCCCCCTGGGCTTCTGTACGCCTCCCCCTGGGCTTCTGTACGCCTCCCCCTGGGCTTCTGTACACCTCCCCCTGGGGTTCTGTATGCCTCCCCCTGGGTGCCACGTGCCTCTCCCTGGGCTTCTGTACGCTTCCCCCTTGGGTTCTGTATGCCTCCCCCTGGGTGCCACGTGCCTCTCCCTGGGCTTCTGTACGCTTCCCCCTGGGGTTCTGTACGCCTCCCCCTGGGCTTCTGTACGCCTCCCCCTGGGGTTCTGTATGCCTCCCCCTGGGTGCCACGTGCCTCTCCCTGGGCTTCTGTACGCCTCCCCCTGGGGTTCTGCATGCCTCCCCCTGGGTGTTGCGTGCCTCTCCCTGGGCTTCTGTACGCCTCCCCCTGGGGTTCTGTGGGCCTCCCCCTGGGCTTCTGTATGCTTCCCCCTGGGCTTCTGTACGCCTCCCTCTGGGTGCCACGTGCCTCCCCCTGGAGTTCTGTACACCTCCCCCTGGGGTTCTGTACACCTCCCCCTGGGGTTCTGTACACCTCCCCCTGGGGTTCTGTATGCCTCCCCCTGGGTGCTGCGTGCCTCCCCCTGGGGTTCTGTGTTCCTCCCCCTGGGTTCTGTACACCTCCTCCTGGGCTCTGTGCGCCTCCCCCTGGGGTTCTGTGTTCCTCCCCCTGGCAGCCGTGCGCCTCCCCCAGGGTTCTGTACACCTCCTCCTGGGCTCTGTATGCCTCCCCCTGGGTGCCGCGTGCCTCCTCCTGGGCTCTGCGCCTTCCCCTGGGTGCCAGGTGCCTCTTGACTGTGTGCATTCAGTGGAGACACAGTGAGCTGTCGTGTCCTCTTTGCCAAACCTGGATTTTCATGAAGCTGTCAGGACTCAGCATTCAGGAATATCAGGACCCACCCCACAAGCCCGGGGTCTTGGTGTTGACTGAGGCCCACCCCGAGTAGGGGGATGATCAAAGGACCCTCTGTGCCATCTCCAAGACGACTTTGAAAGTCTGACCGCCTGGACTTGGAACAACTCAGGAAAGAAAATGAGAATGCTGAGAGGCAGCAGCTAGCAAGGCCAAGGGCACCTGGCAAGGCCGAGAGCAAAGTGGCAGAGCTCTGGCCTTCACGCCCTGCAGCCCCACGGTGGGAGCTGGTTTGTGAGCCCACATGGGTGGCCGGACCCGGCCTTCCTGGGAGGCATCCTCCTCCCACAGCAGAGTGAGGGGCTGCCGCAGAACCCCAGGGAGGCCCCAGAGGCCAATCAACTGGGCGAGGAGCAGGTTTTGTGAATCGGGAGACCCCACCAGCCACCGTGGACGCCTGAGTCCCAGGCCTGAGAATCCCCAGGCCCCACCGACAGGGCTGGAAACCACCTGCACAGTCATAAAAGGCCCGACAAGCGCCCAGGGACAGTCCAGCATCAGCACTGCTCTGCGGCAGGTCTGCTGTCCTTTAATCCCAAACAGTAAAAACCATCCGAGAACCCCATAAGCAGAGAGGACTTCTTCCCCGAGTATTTACAACTCCAGCTGGGGTGGGTAACGACATGATAGCTTATGTAATGAGGTCAGAAGAGCCTTTCCAGCTTAGGGGCTCCGACAGCCCCCAGATCGGCTCACTCTGCCCTCCCGCTCTGCTGGCTGCAGGGCCAGGCTGGTTGTGGGATGATCCAGATGTAGAGGGAGCAGCTTCATGGCTGGGAAAGGAAGGAAAAAAGGGCTGGCCAGGGCTCCTCCGCTGGTTGGAGGAAGCGCTCCTGGCTGAAGGACTCTCAGGCAGAGTGCCCACAGGAGCAGGCTGCGGAGATGGCCCATTCTGGACACTCACCTCCCGTGGCCTGCTGTGGACGTGGCTCAGACGAGATGGAGCATCCTGTGAAGGCCACGCAGGCCCCAAGGAGGGAGTTCCAGTTTGGGGGCTTCCCCCTCCATGTCGGGCTCACTCTCCTCCCTGAGGACACCTCGCCGCACACGGTCCCCCATGCCCTGCTCTATGGAGGGCTCTGGCCATCCTGGGCCCTCACAGCTCTTTCAAGCCCTCGTAAACAGTCTCCCACCACACTCCAATCACCTCTTTTCCATTCTTCCGGCTTGGGGGAAGGGTTTTAAGATGCAGACCCGCAGGTCACTCCTTCCTCCATCCCTCACTCCCTGCAAAGACGCTACTGAAGACGTATCACTGAGGACAAAAGCCACACGGTCTTTCCCACGCAATATCTATACGGACAGGAGTCCTCCTAACCTCCCAGGCTGCTGCTGGCCTCCTACCTGGCAGGGACCCCCCCCCCAAACACCAAGACCCCAGCTCAAGCCCTGAGATGCGAATCCAAAGGTGTGGGTATAAGGCAGCACCGTCCCCACGCCCCAGAAACAAAGGCAGTGTTGCCTTCCAGGAGTGGGTAGTGTCCCTGTGGTGGGGCAGAAGGCCCAGTCATGCCCCAGAGTAAAGAGACATACACAGCCCATGGGGTATCCACCCCAGTCCCTGCCCCTAGCCAGAGTGGGGTTCCCGGATGGGGTGCCTGGATGGGGTGCCTAGGGAAGCTCTTGGGCCTGCACTGGGTGTCCTGTGGCTGCTGGAACAAAACACATGAACCAGGAGACACAAACAAGACACTTTACTTTCTTACAGTCCTAGAAGCCCAAAATCGAGGCTTGGGCAGGGATGGTTCCTTCTGAGACTCTGACAGAGGGTATGTCCGAGGCTCTCTCCAGCTCCCAGGGTGGTTGATGGCTCTTGAGTTCCCTGGCCCCAGCCTGTCTCGGGCTTTCCCTGCAAGTCTTCACATGGCCTCCAGTTGTAAGGACAGTCATCCTGGGGACCTGCCAACTCTGCGTGACCTCCTCTTGACTACGTCTGCAAAGACCCCGCATCCAAATGAGGTCCCATTCTGGGTTCCCTGCACAAGTGGGTTAGGAAGGGACACTGTCCAGCCTCCGGGACAGGTTGGCTCCAGGGAGGGTTAGGGTTTGAAGATGGTGGACGTGCCGGAGTTCACCCTAGAAACTGACCTGACCCAGAGGTCAAACAAGGGCAATGGCCAGAGATACCCATTCCCACCTGGGGAGCCCCTCAGCCCTGTACCCCCATCTCCTTGTGCAGCCCCCAGCGACAGCTGCTTGGAGGGCAGAGTGGGGGGACACAGAGCAAAGGAGAGGAAGGGACCTTGAGGCCACGGCCCCAGAGTGGCAGTGACTCCCAAGCCTCTGGTGTCCTAGGAGGCCTGGGCAGTCACATGGACCTGGGAGCAGGACAGCTGCTTTGTCTCAGGGCTGGGGACAGAAAAGGTGGTCTCCTGCCCTGCTGGGTCACACTCGGCCTCACCGGGCACAATGTCCCCTCTGTCTCAGAGGGAAATTGCTCCTGACAGGAATCAGCTTTCAGGCCCCGCCCGGCTGGGGGGCCCAGACAACCTGCTCCGGAGAAGCCTGGGGAAGGGCCGCGCCTGGGGCTGGACGGTCTCGACCTCTGGCCCCTCTGGGAGTCCGCGGCAGCCCCCTACCTGAGCCCTGACTATTTTCAAAATTGACTCGCTTCAAAACTAAAATGTGAAATGTGGCGCATTTTTTGTGTCTACATCTTTGTCCTGCCTTCTGCACTGCCACTCGACAAGGGGTTCCCTCGAGGTTTTGACTGGTAGCCTCAGGAAGATGGTAGGGGCAAAATCATTGAAATCCGGGGTGACTGTACCCAGGCAGGACTCTGCCTTTGAGATCTTTGTTTAAGGAGGAAGGGACTCCAAAGACTGCAACCTGGAGTTGTGGGGGCAGCAGCCCTGGGTGGGGGCCTTCTGCCCCTCTCTTTCCCTCTCTCTGAAGGCAGTCCTTCCTGCTGACCCTCAGCCCTCACCCCCCACCCCAAGTCCCACACACAGGCGTCATCTTTCAAGGCTCTGTCCCACGGGCAGGACCAAGAAGGGTGGGTCCCAAGCAGGGACTCTGTTATCCAACGGCACGTTATTTGACCCTGGCACTGATCTGGTTACCGACGTGAGGTTATCAGGCTCTGTACACGCTGCCCCCCGCAGACAACTGGGCCAGAGGCTGAACCTCTTCTAGAAGGCTGAGGTCACAGGGGCAGGGAGGAGACAGAGCAGGATGGAGACACCGGTACCTGGAAGTGCTGCCCTGGCATCTCGGCTTGCCTGCCTTGGGGTGAGGGGCAATGGGAGTGTCAGGGTAACCCCACATAGGCTCAGCCCCCACTTCTCAGCCATCCTTCTACCTGCCCCTGACACTGACCAGTGCCAGCAGCACTCTGGGCAGCAGGTGCCAGTGTCCCCTGGGGAAGTTCCCTGACGCCCCTGTACCCAGCCTACCCTGTGCACAGCCCCCAGCCGCTGCTGGCCCTGGTCAGCGTTTCTCAGTCTCAAGACTGCTGACATCTGGGATCAGATAATTCTGTCCTGGGGAGTTGTCCTGTGCAGTGTACAGCACCCCTGCACTCTGCAAAGAAGACAGTTAGAACCTGAGCTCTGTCCTCTAGTGACAAGCCCTGCCTGTGTCAGCGCTGCCTTCCTTGGGGGAGGCCAGTGGCACAGCCCAGACTTTCATCACTCCCCCGGCAGCCTGGGCTCTTAGGAAGGCAAGTAGGAGGCACATACAGACCCTCTCAGTTCAAAGAGCCCTGTGCCTGCAGGTTGTGATGTCCTGTCTAGGGTGGACACGGTGGGTCCAGCTGGTCCAGACAGGCCAGACTCACCCAGAACCTCTAGGACACAGGTATGGGTGTCTGTTTCATCAGTCCCTGGAATGAGCACCCTGACCCCAGAGAACTAGGCCTAGGCTGGGACATCAGGGCCTAGCAAGGACTGCAGGGCATAGAAACTGGCCGTACTCCTGCTGTGCAGCCAGGCAGGGCTTGGGGGCCATTGTCTGACCCCTCCGTGCCTCAGTTTCCCTGCTGTAAAAGGAGGGGGCACACCCCCAGGCTTCCTGCTCGCTAGGCTCCATGTGGCCTAGCACCTGCAGCCCTGCTCAGGGCAAGCCCAGCCCTCCTGCACTGGAGGAAGATGATGTCCCAGCAAACCTCTTTCCCCCATGGTGCTAAAAGAGCACCTTCTCCCTGGGGCCATTTTAGGGTGAGTCTGCCACCCCCACCCTCCAATGCTTGCCAGCTCTGCCCCCAGAGGGCCTCCCCGACTGGCTGCTTAAGGTGGCAACGTGCATTCTGTCCCAGCCAGCACTGGCCAGCAGCCCTGGGCCTTCCGGGTGGTGCTGGGAGAGGCCGACATGCTGTGGGCCTGGAAGTGGGGGTTTCCTCTCACTTCCTCATGGGAAGGGTGAAGCATCTGAGTAGATCCCCCTGACCCCACCAACTGCGTCTCTCTGTCTGGATTTGGTGCCCAGTTTTATAGGAATGGGATCAGTGGCATCCCTGAACAGTGAGCGGGGATCAGGGTAGGAGGTGAGGCCCGAGATGCCTTGTTCTAGGGTGGAGGGAGTCCACCACAGGCGTGAAGTAGTGCTAGGGCACAGGTGCTGGACACTCTCAAGCACCGTCCAGAGGAAAGCCACACGGAGAAAGGGGCCGTGGGGTCTGGGGCGGTGGCCTTCATGGATGCCCAGCTTGCAGGGTTCTGCTGGTCTGAGGAGGCTCCTGGGGCTGCCCCCACCCAGCCCTCAATGGACCAGCCCCCAGGAGGACAGAGTCCCCCAGCCGAAGGCAGCTTTCACCCACCTTACATCCAGCCAGCAGGGTGGGGGTAACTCTGCCTATGGGGAGTGGGTGGGGGGGCAGCTCCAGCATATGTGTAGTCCTGGAGAGGCCACCCCTGGGGGGCCCTGAGCTGCTGCTTAGCTTGTCATTGGCTTGTCATTGTTCTATGTCCCTATCTGGCCCTAGGCCTCCCCAGCAGGCACTGTGCTGGGCTGAGCTGAATTCCTCAGCTGGGAAGATACGCACCCAGGAGAGTGAGGGGACAGGGCCATTCCAGGGAGGAGGGTTCTGGGACTGCTGTCCCTTTAAGGACACAAGTGTGTCCTGCCAACCCTGGATCCCTATCTGGAGTGATGATGGCACAGCCTGTCCAGAGAACAGCTCCGACTCCCAGCCAAGAGGGGTTAAGGATGCCTTTGAGACTCTGGTCACCCACTTCACCTTGGACTTGTCAAATCAAACAGTAGCATTAACTCCTGCCTGGCTGGGGCTGACCAGCAGAGCTAGAGGTCTGCAGACTTTGACCTTGAGCAGAGAGAAGGGGCCCAATCTCTCCCCTCAACTTCATCTGCCTCCTGCTCCCTGAACACCCTATCCCTGTCCCTTTGAACTGCCAAGAGTGGCTGCCTGGCGGCTGCGGCCTTTCAATCCTCAATTTCCCACATGTCCAGGACCAATTTGCTGAGTCCAGTTGGAGAAAACAGACATCCAGGAGAATGCAGGTTTTTTGAGACCCTCTTGGCCATGCTCAGGATGAGTCTCAGAAGTGAGGAGAGGTCAGACCCAGGGCAGCCCTCGCTCACACTGGCTGCCCAGGGACCCAGGCAGCCCCCGGGGTCCCCTTGCTCTGCCCAAAGTGCTGCAGCCAGGGACTTTCTCACCTGCTGCTCTGGGGTAGAAATAGGAGCTGCCTGGGGTGTGCCTGCCGGGGTCAGGGGACGAGGAGATAAGGGCTGGCCATTGTGTCCCAGCTTGGCTTTCAGCTCACAGGAAGCAGCCTGAATGCAGACTGGCAGTCGATTCCCTCCGATAAGGCAGCCTAGATCCCACACCGACAGGCCTGCCGCCCACTGGCTCCAGCATGGGGGTGGGGACACCCACCAGCCCTACTCAGCAACTCAAGTGCCCCTCCCTGCCCAGACGCCTGCATGGGGATCCTTCCCCAGGGGCCCTGCTCCTGCCCCAGCCTCCTGACCCCATCCCTGGGTGGGCCTTGGCCCCCCGGGTACTGCAGAGGGCTGCTGGGCACCTCCCAGTTGCGCCTCCCCCATGCCAGCCCTATAGGGTTCAATTCAGGGATTCGCATGGAGTCAGAAACCGAGGCTGCTTCTCCCCTGGGCACAAAAGAGGCCTGGGGGGCTGTCCCTACACCCCCCTTTACCGTGGGTCCAATGATTAACATGCGTGGCCACTTCCTCAGAGCACAAGGCCTATGGGAGAAAGCCCCCCATGGAGGCCCCAGGCAGGGGGTGGGGGAGGCCTCTAAACTCGTTTGTTGAATGAATGAATGATGAATGGATGAGCGAATAAATGAACAAATAAACGAATATTCTGGGCTCTATCTCCAGGCTGAGTAACTGCTAAAAAGTGACACAAATTGGATAGAGGGTACTGAGAGGCGGTTTCTCTGGGCCTTGTTCTTTAGGAAGGCAAATCCTGCAGAGAAAAACACGTTTGTCTAAATCCCCTAATTAGCTGCTGAGAGGAATCCTGGTGCCCAGGGCCGCTGACAGCCCTGTCGGTGGGAATGGGCAGAGAACAGCCTTTCTCCCCGTTGCCCGGCACCCTGGGCCATCACCCCAGGTCCCCCACCCTGGGCTCCCATGGCTCATTTGTGAGTCCCCCCCACCCCTGGTGGAACAACTGTGAGCTGTGGCCCTGGGGGCTAGGAGACTCCAACCCGCTTGACATAAAAATCCCCACGTCTCAGAGGACGGGGGCAGTGTTCCCACAGCATCCCTAAAACATAGAACCTTGCCCTGGGCACAGGTGGGCACTCCTGGACAAGAGACAGGCTTGAGGGATCGCCCCCTCCGACTCTGTCCTCTGCAGATGTACCTGCTAAGAGCTCCATCACTCCCCGCTGTGTCCAGCTGCATCCATCCCGATGGCTTCACCACATCTGTAGGCTTAGGCATTTCCCATGTCCTGACAGAGTGTACTCACTTCCTTCCCCAGCTGCCCAACCTGGAGAGGTGGGAACTCTTTCAAGTGTAATGAGATTCTGCCGCACTGTGTGTACTGGCTTCAAGAAAACCATCTATTAATTGATTCCAATTACTCTTAATCGTTCCTCACACATTTCACCGAGGTGGCCCTATTGTCCCATCAGGGGCAGTGTGAGAGCAGGGGTCGGTCCTTTCACAGGTGGGGACAGGGGCATGGCCAGGGTTAGCCCCCAAGGTGCTTTGGGGGTTTTGCATTGTTTTTGGTTTTCATTTTTGTTTTTTGTCGTTTTTTTCCATTCTAAATCCATCTTAAGTTTCAAAGGTTGATATTTTTTTAATTGAGGTGAAATACACACAATATGAATTTACCGTTTGATTCATTTCAGCGAGTGTGATTTAGTGTGGTCCACAGTGCCAGGCGACCACTCCTCCATCTGGTTTGAAACACTGTCCCCATCCCAGAAGAAACCCGTCTCCCCCGAGTCGCCCCCATTTTTGTCCTTGAAGCCCTGCCACCCACTCACCCACTGTCTGTCTCTGAGGTTCTCAGGCTCTGCACATTTCATACAACAGAATCAGACATGCGTGTCCTTCCGCGCCTAGTTGTCACCGAGCATTGTGTTTCCGGGTGTCACCACCTTGGAGTGGCGTTGGTGCCCCTTTCCTTCCTGTGGTTAAGCCTGACTCCATGTGTATGGACCACGTTGTCCACTCATCGTTGGGGACACCGGCTGTCTCCACCTCTCGGCCAGTGTGAGTGGCTCAGCAATTAGCATGGTGCTCGGGTTTCTGTCTGACCATCTCCCTTTAGTCCTCATGGGTCTGTATCCAGCTGTGAGATTGCAGGCCACATGGACACTCTCTAGTCATTCAGGGCGAGAGTATTGGCCCAGGCTTGGTCAGGGGAGGTGAGGGGTCCTGGGGAAGCCTATCCATCTACATCAGCACAGAGAGACCCTTAGGGAGAGGGGGAGGTGGGAGCAGACAGGCAGAGTGGCAGGGACCCCTGGCGGGGCTGGGCCCTGGCTCAGAAGGCCCTAGGCCCTGTATGCTGCGGCGGGGCCCGGGGCTTTGGCCTAGCTGTTGGATCTCAGGGTCCTGAGCCCATGAACACTGGAACCAAGACTCTGGAAAATTTCCCACTTTCTTGAGCTGGTTTTGTGAATGTGAGAATGGGGCCCTCGGACCTGGACTGACGAGATTAGGGAGGAAAGGCCCACCCCTTCCCTGAGCAAAGGTTTCTGGAATCTTCTCTTTGCCTAAAGGCATGGTGGTTATGGTCAGAGGAGCAGAGTCCAGGGGACCTGGCACACACTTCATTCCTGGGCCGTGTGAGTCAGGGCAGGCCCTGCGATGTCCCGAGCATTGGCTCCCTTGGCTGTCAGATGGAGGCAGGCTCACAAAGCAGCCCTAAGCCCGAGGACGAGTGTTTTCCCAGCCCCCTGCGTGACAAGAGGCCAGCCGCAGGTGCAGCAGGACAAGCTAAACACAGAAGCTTCCAGGAGAAGAACCACAGGCCTGGACCCCAGCCTGACTGAGGTTGGACCTGGTGTTGCCACAGGTCCCTTGCATCTGTGCCTGGGGTCGGGGGAGCCCGTCAGGAAGGGCACAGAGGCCTGAGAGAGGTGGCAAGGGTGGCAAGGACGCTCCAGACTGGCACCTCCATTCTCTGAAGGATGTCCTAGAAGTCACCAGGATCCTTCCCCTAGGCAGACATGCCTGGGAGGTCCCTGTGGCGTCCTTGAGGTTCCCAGCTTTGCAGTGACAAACAGCAGCCCATGAGTCCTCACCTCCCACTCACTGGAGCCACCTGTCATCTCTGCTTGTGGAGGAAGAAAGTGGGAGCCAGCCTTCAATGGACACCACAGCCAAGAAGCCTGTGGCAGGGAGGTGGTGCCCGGCCACAGAAGATGACCACAGCCCAGGGGCCAGCCTGGAGACCTCCTGGGCTCAGCTCCCTGACACCCCTGTAGTGATCTCTGCTACCTGCAGACCCTTCCAAGCCCCCAGGGCTTTCCAATCTGCCCACTCACCATACTCACTGGGGCCATGCCCGGGGCTGAGCCAGCTGGCGGCTCCCTCAGGCCACTGGGCTCTGACACCGCCCTTCACTGCCAGGGTTAGCCCACTCTACAGAAGCAGGGAGGCTTCTGAGGTCATTAGCCAGGATGCAGGATGTGCCCACCGCTCGGTGCCCGCTATGTCCCCAACCTCGTGTGCGTAGCATATTACCTGCCCCCATGCTCAGAGCCCAGGGCCCTGGTCCCATGTGACAAGGACACAGCCAGGACTGAGGGTGGCTTGGAGACCTGGCTGAGACCTCTCTCAGAGACTCAGGGCAGTGTGTTCAGCTACATCTCTAGCCCCCAGTCTTCTGCTCTGGGCCTGAGCCAAGGTACCTTACAGAAGGCTGGGTCTCCACGCACATGAGTGTTGCATCTAGGCCAGGAGGGCACCGTCAGGGAGACTTTTCATAGGCCTTCTGCTTCCGATGGTGAATGAAGACCATTATTGACTGAGAGCAGGGGCCAGGGTGGGGAAGGGCAGGACAGTGAGGCCCTTGGAGGACACGGAACACTCCCTCCCGCCGGGCATCTGTGGAGAGCACGTCCTTGGCCCAGCTGCGGTTAGCGTGCCATGCGTCTGCGAGTGCACAGACCAAGCTTCTACATGGCCCAGAGTTTGTTTCTTCCAACTTTTGCCTGGCCAACCCAAACAAATAAACAGGACTTCAAACAGAGTCGGGCGGGGATAGCTGAAATCGAACCTTCGGTTGAGGTTTAAAAAAAAAAAAAACACCCCCTTGGACATAATCTACAAATAAACTTTCCAAAGAAAAATATCTACTTTCAAAACCCGCCCTTCTTCCATGTTCTATCCAGCATCCTGGTAGAAGGCGCCATTTTAGCAAAGGAGAGGACTCGGGAGCTGCCAGGGCCACCTGCCCACTCCTTGCCCTGTGGCCTCTGCCTGGTGCGTGGGCTCCCACAGCTCCTGCAGGGGAGATTCGGGGGGATCTGGGACCCAATCCCAGGCCTGCTGTCCTTCTGGTCCTCAGAACCTGGCATCAACCTGTGTACATCAGTGTATGTGTGTGTGGGCATGTGATCTGTACATGTGTATGAGTGTGCACGTGTGTGTGCACTGGTGTGTCTGAGTGTGTGTGCATGGACCTCACTGTGGAAAGGATGCCTGCGTGTGACTGGGCTTGCTTCTCCCAGTGCCATGAGCAGCCTCAGTGCCTCCTGCCTGGAAAGTGTCTACCGCTGCCTCCCTCCTGGCAGACCAGGCCTCAGTGGGCTTCTGGGAGGAGCCTGACTTCTGAAGCTGGAGTCTAGTGGGCTGGGGTAGAGACTTGGGACTTCTGTGTTCAGGGACCTCTTTCTGGAGGCCTAAATGGTAGGGCTGCCAGCTAAGGGACATGCAGGAGTGGGAGGGAGGTGGCCTGGCCAGGCGTCTCCCCTAGGCTAGCCCTAGCAGGTTGTGGGTGCCCCTATGCAGTGCCCACCCTCCCTCTGCAGGCTCCAGGCCATTTTCTGTCTGCACTCTCTGCTTGGGGATGCCAGGAGCACACATGGCAGTTTCTCAGCAAGTTGATTTTCCACCCCTCAGCCAATGACCCAGGGTCTAGCAGCCTGAGCTTTGGTGCTGGAAGAAAGGAGGGATAGAGGGAACAGAAAGAAAACTCAACATGCACAGAGTCATTTGTACGCATATAGACAGACACAGGCCGCATGCACACACTGACATGCGTGGGTACACACAGGTATGTGCAGACAGGCACACAGCCACACGCGTATAGACACCCGGAGTTACACATGTGAACACACACATACATGCCCACAGACAGCTGTGCACACAGACACATGTGAACACACGTGCCCACAGACAGGCACGCAGACCCCTGTGTGTACGCAGAAACACCCAGTTCATGAGGGTCCTGCTGCCATTATCATTGATCGGGGGCTCCTCCTTCCAGAGACACAGTAGCACCTTACTGCCTATGTCTCTGGCTGGGAACGAGGCCTCATTGTTTCTAGGGAGAAACCCCGGGGAGAGGGAGGGATGTTACAGTGAAGGGGGAAGAGGACATTGCCCAGCAGGTACGAGGGCCTCCAGGTGCCCTCAGACAAGATGGGCTGCAGGGACCATGCACTTTAGGAGGTAGTGGAGAGGCCGTGTCCAGGCTCTCTGGGCATCTGGCCTTCAGCTTATCACAGACACACTGTCTGGGGACCAGGCTCTAGTCACCATCCTCAGTTATCTGAGCGATGAACCACAAAGCAGGGACCTCAGTGGCCTCCACTCCCAGTCCAGCTTCCCGACCCACTGGCTCCTTTCAAGGTGGGAGGTGCTGGGAGGGTGGCTTGGAGGGGGCCGATGCATATCTCCCCAGAGTTCGGTCTGATAACAGGGATGTGACGCCAGGGGGCCCTTGGTTGGCTGGGCTGGCACCTGGGTCCTGAGGGTCATGGCCACTATCCCCCCTGAGGGCCCAGATGACCAGGACAGGTCACTGAGGACAGGGCTCTCTCTGGGCAGGACACGCAGGCCTGCCCTGCTTCCCTGGGGGCTGACTGCAGTAGCCATGAGGTCAGCCCAGAGGCAGCGCTGCCAGACACCAGGGACAGAACTAGTCTGCCTTCTTGTGGGGCTGTGCTAAGGTTCCCAAGGTCTGGAGAGCAGGAAAGACCCCATTCTGGGAGTGACAAGCAGCCCCAACAGCTAACATTCAGAGAGGCAGTTTAGGGCCCTTCTGCCTCTGGGGAAATGTGCGGCTTCACAGCGGGTGATAGAGAGCTTCTGAGCTGCTCACCAGGCTCTCTTCTCATGTCTGCCTTTCTGGCTGCTCAAATCTGTCTACAATCTCTCGCCTCCTGAAGTGCGTTTTCCTGGCCACACTCTCCTCTAGCCACTGGTGGCCCTGACACATTTTCTGGGATACTGTCCCCAATGGAAATAGTGCCCTCAAGGACAGGAGTCTTGCTAATCTGGACATTGCTGGACCCTGCCCAGGGCGAGGCACAAGGCAGGCTGTGCATCTGTGCCTGGAAGCATGGACGTGAGGATGGACAATGACAATCCTGGGGGCTCAGCAGGGCACTGCGCTGCGCTCCCACCAGACTGGGAAGGGTGTGTCCCTCCACCCAGTGAGCCTAGAGGGCTTCGTGGAGAAAGCACTGCTTTGGCTGGGACTTAGAGAGCAATGACGCCTCATTCCCAGCCAGAGTAGGCAGTAAGGCCGGACGGATGTGGAGGGGGCTTTGGAGAGACCGTCACCTTGGTCTCACGTGACCGCACACCTTCTGTGTAGACAATGAAGATGACAGCTCTACTCTAGACCCTGTCTGCAGAGAGAGGGCCAGGGCTCAGTGGATCTGCTCTGCCCCCTCCCTCCTAGGAACTGTGTAAGATGGGGCTGAACTCTACTCCCATCGGCCCTACCTGCCCCCTCCCCCAGCTGCCAGAACTGGCAGAGAGCCCCTCATCTCCACAGGGAGAAAGAGTCCACCCTGGCAAGGGGCCGGATGGCCAGTCTCTCCTACAGGACTGTGTGATGGCTGAAGCTGGGAGAGCCATTAAAAGGTGTCTGGGGATTGGAGATGTGCCCACCCAGGACTCCTGCCTGTGGGACATTGGCCGAGTTTCTTTCCGATGCTTGCCTCAGCAGCAGACACTCAGTGCTGCGTGTGGATGGATCTGCTGCCTGAATTTGGCAGGTCCACAAATCTGGAATTTGCCATCAAATGACTTCATAGGCAGAGGGTGACTCTTTTCTTCTGGCAAAACACCCCTGGGGGCTTCCAGATCTGGATCTTCCTCAGGGTCACTGGTGCCAGCAGAGCTGTCACGGGGGTCTCGCTCATGTCATCTCCACCGTGCCACTGAGCAGCCCCTGTGGCAAGTCCCAAGAGCCTTCCCCTGCAGAGGCCAGTGAGAAGGTGGTGCTGGGGTCCCCTCGCCTCTCTCAGCTGCCCTCCTGAGCAGTTTCAGGAGAGACGCAGCATAATGAGGCCAGAGCATGTACCTGATGAGCATCTCAGGAGGGGGCAGCAAAATGCCCATAAATGCCAAAACCCCTCGCCTGGAGAGCAGGTGTTACGGATCAGTGCATCTGGGGGTGTCTGAAACATTCCCAGGGAAAACAAAACAATTATTTTTGACAACCTGCATCAATACCATCTACATTTTTCTCCTCCTCCACAGCGCTCCCTCCCCCACTCCAAGGCTGTCCCCCTCTCCTCTGTGTCTTCAGGAAATGGAGCTGGGAAACTCAATAAGCCGATTGTTAGCTCCATCGATCTTATTTGGGGGCCTGAAAATTCAGCAGACAGCACAGTGTTAAATTATTAACTAAATGTTTCCACTCGCTGGGGACGTGCTTTGTAAAGACCATCTAGACGAACAACAGCCTCTTTATGAAATGAACAGCCAGAGGGGTGGGTGGGAGGGGGCGCAGAAATCGTGGAGTGGATGAAGGAAGGCACCTCTGTGCCCCTAGGCTAGGAGGCAAAGCTGAGCAGTGGGAGCTGCTGCAGCAGGGCAGAGCTGCCGGGGTCCCCCAGACCTGCAACCCTCAACCCCTCGGGACAGTGGGGTGGCGAGGGCTCCAGGCTGGACAGTGGGACTGTCCAGTCAGTCCTTTACCCTGTCAGCTACGTCACTGCCCATCCCGGCCCTTGCTTCTCCTTGGCTGTGATGGGGTACGCATCCAGGCTGCAAGCTTGTGAGTGCAAGACCCACACAGGGACCGCCATCCAACAGAATTTGACAGATGTCTAGCATGGGTCCCAGAGATAAAGACGGGGCTCACCTGCCTTCATGCCCAGCAAGGCCCAGGCTGCAGCATCAAGGAGCTTGTAGTCCAGAGAGGGGCGCAAACTGGCAGATGAGCTGTGTGCTTGGGAAACAGCTCCCAAATGGAATAATCAGACTGAGATCAACCTGCCTGGCTGGCCTGACCCATGTGGCCCATCTCGGGAACAGACAGAGAGAAGAAAGCATCACATCACAGAGCACGTACGCAGCGGGGCCCTGACTTAGGACAACAACTTTGAGATGGTGCCAAAATGATTCGCATTCAACAGAAACTATACAGCCAATTGTGAAATTTGGTGTCCTCCACATGCAGTATGATCCTCTCCTGACGCGAGGCGCTGGCAGCCACACAAGCCTGAGAGTAGAGGGTACCGCTGACACCTGCAGTGAGCCATGTTGCCAGGTGGTTCTGCCCACCTGCAAGCTGATATATGTGTTCTGAGCATGTTTAAGATGGGCGAGGCTGAGCTATGATGGGCAATAGATCAGGTTTGTATTAAACACATCTCCAACTTACAACAGGTTTGTTGGGAAGTAACCCTGTCTCAAGTTGGGGAGCCTCTGTACATAATAACCTGAAAGATCAGAAATACCAAAAGTGCAGGTTTACTGTACTTTCATTCCTGCCTCACTTGTCTGCATGAGGCAGCTGGGAAAACCCACCACCCAGTAGCTCCTGTGAGGGCAGCTTCGTGCCAGCGTGGCTTACCTGAGCCACTGACATCCTACTCACCAAAGCCCAGGTACTCGGGGAAGTACATGAATATTTCCAAAGAGAATCCTCTTTCCATTCCCCTAAAAAGGTCAAGTGCTTTGTGGGAAGTTCCAGGAGAGAGAAATTAACTACCAATACCCCAGGGCAGGTGGCAGCAGCTAAGCCACCAACTAACTCAGCGACACCCTCTCCCACAGTGCCTGTCTGCCTGCCCAGAGGGCAACTTGCTGAACAACTTAAGTGTCTGCAGTTTATGAACAGGATAGCAAGTGATAGAGTGGCAGAGCCCCCGCACGTGCAATATGTGATATATGTGATAAAATGCAGTCATGACTATATACTTGGATGACTCTGACAGATGTAGCCCCCACTAGGATCAAGATAGAAGGTATTTCCATTACTGCTGGCCTCTTCCAGACAATATCCCCCAAGGGCAAAAGCACAGCCACTGTTCTGATGTCTATCGCTTTAGATTAGTTTTACCTGTCTTTGAACTTCACAGCAAAGAGATTCAAACACTGTGTTCTCTTTAGAATCTGGTTTCTTTTGCTCAGCATAATGATGTTTGAGATTCAATCATGTCATTGCATTTATCAGTAGTTCATTCTTTCTTACCATACAGCAGTAGTATCCCATGTAGTGAATACATCACAGGTGGTTTAGCCATTATCCTGTGGACTAGCATTTTGGATGGTTTCTAGGTTTGAGCTATTACGGATAAAGTTGTTATCAACATTCTTGTACAAACGTTTTGAGGACCTAAGTTTTAATTTCATTTCACTTCAGCGTAGACTATCTAGGAACCGAATTGTTAGCTATAGGATATGTGTAGGTGTAAATTTAGGAGATACCACTGGATTGTTTTCCCAAGTGATATACTATTTTGCATGCCCCCCACCAATAGGAATTCTAGCTGTCAGTTGAGAGTTGAGATGAGTCCAGAGTTCCAGTTGCTCCTGGCCTCCCTGACATTCAGTGTTGTCAATCAATCTTTTAAATTTTAACTACTTTGGTGCATATGAAATAATACCTTGCTGTGGGTTGAGTATGCTTTTCCCTGATAACTAATTGATGCTTTCATGAGCTTATTAGCCTTCATTGTAAATGAATTTGTGAAGTGTTCCTCAAGTTTTTTGTCCATTTTTTAATTGGATTGTCTTTTTATTGATTGGTTTTTAGTACATCTTTGTATATTCTAGATACAAGTTCTTAGTCATTACCTTGGCTGTTTATTTCTTTAACTAAATCTTTTGGTCAGTAAATGTTTTCAACATGTTTATGTTGAGTGCTTTTTCAGTCATTATTCCTTTCTCTTTTTATTTTTTCTGCTCTACTTTATCTTTTCTCTCCTTCTAGGATTCTAGTTATACATAAATTAGATTTTGGCCTGCAGGTCACTGAGGCTCTGCTCGTTTTATTTCAGTATTTTTTTCTGTTCTTTAGATTGAATAATTTCTATGAATCTGTCTTCTAGTTCACTTACCCTTTCTTCTGCCATCTCCAATTTGCTATTAAAAACCTATCCAGAAACTTGTTTATTTCATGCACTGTCCTTTTTAATTCTAGAATTCCCCTTTGGTTTTTAATTTCTCTGTTCCATGTCCTATCTGTTTATTTATTGTCATCACTTTTTCCTTTAAGTCTTTGAACATATTTACAATAACTATCTTAAAATCTGCTGATTCTGACATCTGGGTGGTATCAGAGTTGGTTTGCATTGGCTAAGTTTTTTCTAGATTATGAGTCACTTTTTCCTATTTATTTGCACATTTAGTAATTTTTCTTATTGTATTAGACATTGTAGATGATAAAGTATAGAAACTCTGGATTCTGTTATATTCCTCTGAAGAGTTTGAGGTTTTGTTCTAGCAGGCATTTTAATCCCTAGTGCTCACCCTGAACTTGCAGAATCTTGGCTATATACTTAATTAGAGTGGCTCTTTTTCAGTTTTGTCCTTATACTTAGGACATAGTCTTTGTTCTTAAGAGAAAGCCCTTCTGAGGTTGTAATGGAAGTCTGAAGATGATTATCAAACCCATCTAAATTGACTAGACTCATATTCCAAACCCCTGCTGGTGGAGCAGCAGCCAAAATCTTTGCTCAGCTACTTCTGATTTCCACCTGTTGTTTTCTACTGGGCTGCTGGGTCTCTCTCAGGCATGGGCATTTTGACACTAAGCCCCAAAATTGAGGGAGCTTATATGCACATTGGGGAGTCCTCTCTCTGTGGCTCCTTTCCTCCAGGATTTCTCCCTCAATTTGCAGATGCTCTGGCAACCTCAAACTCTGTCCTCTGACACATCAATTTCACAAGACCACAGCTTTCCACTCAAGTCCTAGCTGCCCTGCTAGAACTAGGTGGACTGGGCAGTGGTCTCAAGGGAAAATCTGGACAAATGTGCACCTCATCATGCAATTCCTTCTTTCAAAGATTGCATTCCTCTAGTTTGTAATTGCTTCTTGTAATGCTGTAGTCACAGTGGTTCTCAACTTTCCTAATGCCACGACCCTTTAATATAGTTCCTGATGTTGTGGTGACCCCCAACAATAAAATTATTTTCATTGCTACCTCATAACTGTAATTTTGCTACTGTTATGAATCGTAATGTAAATATCTGATATGCAAGTTGTATTTTCATTGTTACAAAGGGGTTGTGACCCACAGGTTGAGAACTGCTGCTCTAGTGCCTTCAAATCTCATTTTTTAAATTCTTTTGTTCCAAGCGTATCATTGTTATCTGTGGGTAGAGGCATCCTTTAAAAGCTACTCTGCCATCTCTAGAATTGGAAACTCCAGAACTCCCTCTTTATTGTCCCATGTGCACATCCATTTGAAGGAGACAGTTACATGTACCTCTGAGGGTTCTGTGTCCTTGTTCCATTATCCTTGCCCCGGCTGTAGGGCACGGTTAGCATAGGCATCATCCCTTTTTACAGGTGGCAATAACAAGGTTCAAACTTTTCAGGTGCCCCACCTAAGGATACTCAACCACTAAGAAAAGTACTTGGGTCTGGGATCTTGAGGTGCTGATTGCAAATCCCATGCTCTTCTAGCTGTTGGTTCCAAATGTACCACATGGACACAGCAGGACCCCTTTTGCTGTCCAAGCCATCCCTCAGATCCTCCCATGCTGCCTAGTGTAGCCCAGAGTTTTTCTTGGCAGTCTTCTTGCTCCACCCAGGGCCCCTCCCCCTGCCCAAGGCTCCTGGGAGCCAACAAGAGCCCCAAAGAGGCCACGTGGCTGTGGGCCAGGGTCTCCACTACACAGGGCGGCGGTCTGAGGGGCTCCCTGTGAGCATGGTTATAAAAGGGGGCATTGAGGGGAGGGCTCTGGGGAGACTCTGTCTCCGTCAGCACCCCACAATGTGGGCTTTGTGAGACCTGGCAGGGCTGAGCTGAGTGGGAACTTTCCTTTTTCTCCTCGGGAAAGATTATTTAATTTAAAAATAATTGAATGTGGAAAATATTGGCTATGGAAACTGTTTATCAGGGTTCCTTTTTTGTTTCTCCCATTGGCTGTGCCCTAAGGTGGTGAGCGGTGTGCCCTACCCAGTATGTCACTGGAGGTGTTTGTGCCTGGAGTTCTGCCCCACGCAGGCGGAGAGATCTGGGGTCCCAGGGCAGAGCCTAAGGGTGCTAATGCATCTGTTGTGGTTGAGGAGGACTCATAAAGTCAGGGGTCTTGGGTGGCGCACTGGAGCTGGGGATGGCACCCCCCAAATGAACATGTTGGACACTCTGGGGATACCCCTGTCCCGTGATTCCTCTTCATGAGCCCTGTCCTCCAGCTGGGACATGGAGCTGTGCACATGACCCTCTCCCATCTGCATTCTTGCCCTGCTGTCTCCTTATCTCGTGTCTGCCCTTGATGGCCATCCATCTCCCGAGGGGGCTCAAGTCAGGGTCTACTGCCCTTCTAGATGTCCCTGCCGTGTGTCTTCTCACCCTGGCTGCTCTGAAACCAGGGGTCACTTCTGCTCACACTTTGAGGTGTAGGCTGGTGGCTCTGTGGGGAAGGGGCTGCCTCACATGCACAGCACTCCCTGGTGCTCTCCCAGTGACCCACAAGGACACAGAACAGACCACACAAGTCACTTGATCGAGACCTGTTTACCTGTTTGCCTTTCTCTCTCCCATGTTTTCGTCTGTAAAGTGAGGGACATGAGCCAGGGGCCGATGGTACCTAAGCCTCGGGGCTGGCTTTGCACCCTGCTCCTCTCTGTAAGTACTCAGCACTGGCAACATGTAGATCTTACCTCGGGGACATCAGGAAATGTCTCACTGTGAGCACCTTGAGGACCTCAGAAAGGGCTCAGGGTCCCAGTCTGCTGGGCAGGGCGGAAGGGCTCCAAGAGGGTGTACAGCCCTGGAATGGGAATGTGGGAAGAGACTGGGGACTGTGCCTCCCAGGCTGCTTGCCCTGGATGGCGATTTTCCATGAAGTTCCATAAGAGAGGCACAGCACAGCCAAGAGTAAGCCCAGATACTGGAAGAGACTTAGTCCCATTCCAGATGGGAAACCAGGCACAGGGAGGGTGAGTCCCTGGAGCCCCAGGCACCCTGGCCACAGTCACTGGTGCCCTGGCATCAGCCCAGGAAGGCATCTGGAGCGCCCTGGATCTGGGCACAGGGACATAAGTCCCACTAGCAAGTGGACTGTCCCTCTGTTTCAGGAAGGCCTAGCCCTATCCTTCTGGCCCCAGCCAGAGCTCTGCACACAGTGGGTACTGACATGTGCTGCAGGTCTGGGGACAGAGGTCTCTCCCTGTGCTATATGGGATCAGTTCTGAGAAGTCCTTGACCTCCCCCTGCCCCAGATTTGGTATGATTTAGCACTTAGACTTCTGGGGCATACCTGAGGCGAACAGATTGGTCTTGGGCTAAAGGGCAAAACCCAAGCTTGGGCCATAGCAGGGTACACTGCAGGTACCTCCAATCCAGACCTGCTCCTACTTCAAATCCCTTGAAGGCCCTGGGCTGGGGTGGGAGAGACAGGGCAGGCATCGGGCCGCGTGGTCAGGAGAAGGAGGGTCATCCCACACAGAGGCCGCCCCAGGTCCTCCTGCTGGGCATCCCCAGGGCTGGTGCCAGGATTAGGTTCCTATGAGCCTCTGGACACCAAGCTATGCATCTAATTGGCTTAGGCTGTTCCTGATCAGGCCAGAACCGAGCCAGGGGTCTGGCTGCCCAGGCTCTGGCAGGACACTGAGCAGCAAGAATCCCTCAGGTGGCAGAAAGTAGAGCTCCACCAGGGGCACAAAAGAGGTGCCTATCCCCCCAGGCCCAGCCCTCAGCCCAGTGGCTCTGGTCTGTCCACAGTCCTCAGAGCCCCTGAGCATTTCTGTGCTGATTCAGCTGTGAAGACAAGGCTCCCTGGCACGACCAGAATCTGGCCCTTACCGTCCTCCAGAGCTGGGCTCTGGTCTGAGCATTCTACAGCAAACGCTCGGCTACCCAGCCAGGTTGCTTCTTAGTATTCGTGGGCCGCCCTGGGAGAGGCAGAGTGGAGAGAGGCCAGCATAGGGGCAGCTATTCAGCACCATCCCTAAAATCTGTGGGCCAAGGACATCCAGACAAAGAACTGTCTTCATTCAGAGAAGTGGGCATGGCTTCTGCAGCTCACAAAGGCTCGGGGGGTGGGGGGGACAGGCCTCCTAAAGGGACCCTCCTCCGCAGAGCTCCCAGAGTCTTTGAACTCAAGAAGCCCCTCTTGGAAAGTGACCTTGAATGTCAGGTGCCGCCAACCCTGTCTCCCATTCCTGACACCAGCTCTTAGGTCTGTCTTTCCCTCCACCCACAGGGGCCAGGGCCACAGTGAACCCGGGGAGGCGGGGTGGTCCAGGCTCAGATGAAAGGATGGCCTGCTTCCTGGAGCCTGTGATGGGCACCCCACTTTGAGAGGTGTTAGAAGAGGCAGTTTGGAACAGGCCCGGCCTGGGAAGAACCTTTGGCAGCTGGTGGGGGTGGGGCACGGCGCGGCAACACAGGCCGGGGGCTTTGCACACATAATCACCACAGCGATTATTGAATTTTAAAAGCCAAGAGTCAATGCATTTCTGCACAATCTTGTCAGCAAGAAATCCCAGTCTGGCCCTGCCCCTCCTCTGCCCGTGTCAGCAGCTGATGGCCAGGCTGTCTGGATGCAGCATTCCTGGGCCTGCTCTCTGGCTCCCAGCGAGGGTCCCCACCCTGCGGGAGATAAGATAGAACCGTGTCAGGGAGGAGGTGTGGACGGGGCCCGCACCGGCACACTGGGAGTGATAAAAGGAGCTTCGGAAAGGTGCTGACGTGGCACCTTGCTTAATGAGGTCATCGCCAAAGCTGCTGCCCCGATAACCTGGAGGTCAGGCTCCCAGCAAGTGGCAGGGCGGGAAACGGTGGGCTGCAAGGCCTCCACCACTGCCTCTCAGCACCCAGCACCCGACAGCAGCAGTACCCTCCGCACCCACGGGGCTTGGCTCCAAGCTCATTTCAAAGCTGTTGCCCTAAACCTAGGGGGTATCTTGCCCTGGACGACCAAGAACCTCCCTTGCCCTGGCTGGTGTGCGGTGGAACCCAAACAGACCTCAGGTGACCAGTTGAAGCTGGCACCTTCTCCTCCCACCACTCGAGTGCCAGCTCCTACTGTCTACACTTTAGGGGTCTACCAGGCTCCCGGCTGAGTTGCCCCTGGGCCTCCCTTGCTCTGGCCCTGGAAGCTGGCAGCCCAGGGCCCTCAGCAGCCTGGTTCTGGGCTTGCTGAGGCGCCCTCTGCTGTGAACTTACAGCCCTGTCCCTTCCACCCAGCTAGAAGCAGCCTCTTCTCTGCCTGGCCAGGCCCTTAGCCATGGGGAGTGGGGTGGGGGGACAGGAACTACCTGGAACGCAGGAAGGGGGCTCAGCTACACCCCCCTGGAGCTGGTGTCCTCAGAGCAGCTACTCCCACCCTTCTCTGGTCTCTGTTGCCCTGTCTGCACGCCCAGACACTGCAATCAGGGTCTAGCTTGGTGACACTCAGATCTAGGCAGACTGTGCATCAAAATGAAGGGCTGGGGAAGGGGGGCATGGTGGGAGGGGTGGCAGGAGGGTTGCGTGGCTAGCCCAGCCCCCCCCCCCGGCAGGTCTTGGGCACAACTTGTCTTGGTCCGGAGCCATGGGATGCCTAGAAGGCAGGGTCTTGTCATAATGCAGCTGAGCCAGGCTCTGTCCTCTCTCCCTGGACAAGAGCTTCAGGTGAGCTGGGCTTCTCAATGTGACATCCAGTATTTTCCTCTGTCCAGGCCTCACACTCTTTGTGTGCCCAAGTGGGTAGAGCTTGCCAGTGTCAGGCACTTCTGGAATACACTCGGAGGGGGTTTAGGGCTTCGTCTCAGCTCTCTCCACACCGGCAACTCACAGGTGCAGTGACAAGTGGCAGTCAGTCCCCTGAGTGGGGCATAGCCAACCAGATGAGCCAACCATGTCCTGGGAATGGCTGCTGGCTCGCTGGACCAGGCATCTGGGGATGTGTCCACCAGCTTGTAGGTCTCTGAGTAGAGGCACTGTCTTCCCATAGAGTCCACCGCGACCCTGACTAGTGGGCCCTCAGGAGGGACTCTCGACAGGGCTCAGCCACAGTGTGTCTTTCTGGCCCTTCCAGGTAGAAAAGGGTCTGCTTGGCCCGGGTGTCCTAAAGATCTAGGACAGATTTCCAACCTAGGAACACCTATTTACCTGGCTGTGTTTAGGGGGAAAACGCTGCCCGGGTCCACTGGGGTCTATGGAAGCTGCCTCTGTAGGCTTCCAAAGGGATGGCCTTTACCCCACCAGGGCAGCCTACTCCTCCCTGGCCCTGAAGCAGGTGCCCAGGGCTGTCAACACGTGGTATCATGGACCAAGTAGCACTTTGGGATCTATTCTGACAGGCTGGGTGATTTTTGTGGGAAAATTCAGAGGAATGTTTTGTCTTTGATTAATTTTTTTCTTAGCTTCATAAGAGCAACTGCCATGGTCGCAGTGGGTCTGGGTGTTGTGAACCCCACCCCCGCAGGGGAGGAGGTGGGGCTTGGGAGGGTCAGGTAGAGCCTCCTTTCTCTGAAGCCTGTTCTTCCCAAACTTTCCAGCAAAATTGAGACACCCTCTCTGCCAACCTGTCCATTTCCAATCAGGAATGATTTCTTCCTTAGAAAGGAAACCTATTCGGTCCATCAGCTCTGCTCTTGTCTCCAGACCACAGGTGACAGACATCAGGAGGGCAGCGTCAGCCTCTGCCCAGCACCCCCACCACTGCACTGCACCTGCACCACAATTCACCTGCACCACAGCTCACCTGTACCACAGCTCACCTGCACCATACCTCACCTGCACCACAGCTCACCTGCACCACAATTCACCTGCACTGCCCCTCACCTGCACCACAGCTCACTTGCACTACACCTTCACTATACCCCACCTGCACCACATTTATCTGCACTGTACTTCACCTGCACCGCATCTCCTGTCCGACTTGGCCATATCCTCCATGTCTGAGCCGCCTTCTCTCTCTTCCTCCCTCTACCCCTCCCTCTCAATCCCACATCACAACCCGCATCTCTTACTTCTTTCCCCATACATCAGTCCCCCAATCTCCAGCCCATCTGGGGGTTCTGACCCCCTGTGAGAACTCACAGGCCAGCTCTGGGAGTCACCACAGTGCCTGTGAGCTGGCATTGAGGGAGGACTGGGCTTGGCCATGGCCCCCCAACCCCAGCCCCAGGCTCTGGAGAGGACAGGATGACCGCAAACTTTACATCCAGAGGGGACGCCCTGGGGAGGGAGCAGGGTTGTGCCATGAGAAATACCACCTCCAGCAGGACAATCCCTACAGTTCCCGGCAAACAAGCAGGTGGTCATCCTTCCAGGGGTCATCAGAATTTCAAAGTGGGGGCTCTTCCCCTCTGATCCCCACAAGGCCCATCTCCCCACTCCCAAGCCACCCCCTCCACTGCCTCTGAGATCCCACCGTGCCCGTGGGCTAATTTATTTCTGCCTGTCCCCCAGCCATGCCCACCCTCATGACACTTCCCACGGCAGGGCAGCCTGGTTCCCTGAGGCTGGCTGCAGTTTTTAATTGTTTTTCATCCCCCCAAATGCTCTCTGCTGACTCTCTTTCCCCTCCAGTGCCCAGCCCCCCCAACCACTAGCAGCGCAGGAGAGGCGGGGTTGCAGTAGCATTTCTGCCTCTCTGCTCTATCGTTTTATTTGTTCCCCTGTCCTTTTCCCTTTCTTCTCCCTCCACGGGCCCAGCCTCTGTGATTAAGCCTCAAGGCCTCCTGCTGCTTTTAATAGGCCTGCGGGTCTGGCCATCTGATGAGAGCCGCTCCGCACAGCTTGTTCCGAACGCTTGCGCTGGAATCTCCTGATGCACGGTATTAATCATCACTGTCAGGCCATTCCGGCCCTAAATACATCCACCCAGTATAAAATTATACTAAACAGGAAAAAAAGAGGCCGTGATTGGCCACATATTGAAAACAGACATTAGACAGCCCCCGCCCCCAGCTTGTCCCCCTCTAAATTTCAGGGCTCCCCCCTCCAAGGCTTCTGCCCAGTTTAATGAACAATAGACAGCTCGGGGTGGAGGTCGGGCCACATTTGGTACTCATAAAAGTTCCATCGAGTTCATAAGTGACAGGGCAATGGGGAGGAGCCGTCTGCTGCAGCCTGCTCCTGGGGAGTGCTGGGGGCCCCGTGGGATTGTGGGCAACCTGGCGATCGGGCTGAGTGCCACTTCCAGGCAGTGCCCCAAGGAGGACTAGAACACAGGTCCCAGCAAGAAAGGCAGAGAAACAGAAGGAAGCACGTGGGCCGTCTACCCCTCCCCTGCAAGTTCCCTCCTGTGGCTGAAGTTAACCGGGTGTGGAGAGCGTTGCCTGAGGCAGTGAAGTTCACAGGGCAGGCTAGGTCCTGGGGAGGGAAGGCCCTGGGGCACTTCTTGCTACTTCTTGGAACTGGCCAGCAGGATACCTATAGGGTCACCCACAGGCTCTGGATTTGTTCTTGGGATCATCAGAAACTGAGTCATCAAGGAGCCTCACCCTGCTCTGGCTCCTGCAGACTCCTATGCCTTGAGGGGCCTGGACTGTCCTGGGGGCCACCCACTTACATTCCATCTAATGTGATCCAGACTCCTTGAAGGGACACGCCAGCTGGCAGAGCCTCGGTTCATTGCACCCTCACCATGCCCCTGGGCTTGACAAGGGAGTCTGACAACCAAGGCTCAGGATAGGTGCTTGGAGGTAGCCACGCTGGCTGCTCTTATGGCTGGACCTCCAACACCAGCCTCTGCGTCTTCTACTGCATGAAGTTTCCATCTGAGTTAGCCAGGGGAGTCTTCCTAGAAGCCAGAGAAAGCCCTGCACATAGGCAGACTCGGGGTACCCACCCTGTGCTACTCAGACCTCTCCGCCCAAGAGAAAGGGGCAGTGTTACCCATTCCAGGGTCCAGAAGCTTTCCCGTGATGTCCCACAAACTGGATCAACAGGGAGGCCCCAGTCTCTGTGAACACCCCAGAGAACGCCTTAAACAACTAACAACATCTCTTAAAAAGTGAGTGACAAGGTATTCTGGATCACATGATATTAGAAGGACCCTCCGCCCGGATTGGCACCTGACTCTGCACTCCATTCCTCGGGTGGTCTAGGTCCGTGGCCCATTGGGCACAGGTGCTGAGCACAAGGTATCTTGCATTCTGGGAACGCCCGTGATAGGTGGCCGGTGTTTGCAGATGGGCAGCGTGCAGCTTCCTCTGCCCTTCCAACGTGCTGAGTGCGTGCCGTCATAATGCGGGCTGGGACCGGGACAGCTAGGTCCTAGGCCCTTTCCAACAGATCACATTAGGCTGGAGAAGACAAGAGCCCACATATCTGAGATCAAGTTCCTGCACAGAAGAAAGGGGGGAGCTCAATGGCCACCTGTCTCCCAGAGGAGAGCGCCCCGGGTGCCCAAAAGGGAGGAGGCAGGCCCTGGCTGCAGGACAGGCCCAGCTCAGTAACAAGGGGGCCTGGAGATGGCCATTGTGGCAGTGCCCCATCCCTGGCAGAGAAGTTCCCAAACTGCAGAGACACTTTGGACCCGAGGCCACTGCCACCCACCCTTATCCCGGGCAGCAGGAAGGCCATGTCTCCTAAAGGTGGGGCGACTTTACTTCCCACCCCATGGACCACAGAGCAGACATAGTGGCCTGCACTTTGTCCAGATGAAGACTCACACTGTGGCTGCAACTTCCCCACTACGACCCCAAGTGGGGACTCCGAGAGCCACCACCATCCTCAGCCTGGTGCACACAAAGGGCTTCTGCTGCTCCAGGAGGAATGTCAGAGGCCTGGCTCATCTCTACCACCTAGCGCCAGACCCTGGGCTGCCCACATGGCCTGTGCACCTGGCAGGCAGACCTAGCTTACAGCCTCGGGGTCCGTGTACCCCCAGCTGGACCATGAACAGGGACCTGATTGTCGGGCCCTGCTGGGGGCTGCCCTGAAAATAAAGGAATTGGCTGTCAGAGCCCAGCTCTGCTCATGCACTTACGGCAGGAGTGAAGCACTTCTTCAAAGGACCTACGACGCTTCCTGGCGGGAAGCACCTCTTCCTAAATGTTGGCCAGCTCCTACTGAGCCAGAGAAACTTCCACAGCCTCCTTCCCCTCCTGAGTCTCTGGCTGCAGCTGAGGAAAACATGGCAGGAGGGTCCCCTGTGTGAAGCTCTGGGGCAAGTGGCTCTCAGTCTAGAGCCTTGGGCGAAGCCTCTCCTTCCTCCCCATGCTTGGATCCTGGAAGCACCAGTATTGGTCATTAACAAGCCTCTCCTCCTGCCTGCACCCTCAATCTGGTAACCATGGTGTGAGAATGACTTCTACCTCCAAAGCAATGACTGTTGACTGGTGGTTCTCAGCCAGAGGTCATTCTGCCCTCCGGGGACATGGAGATGGTTGTGGAATTGCCACAGGTGACATTGTGTCTGATGAGTGGACCTGCCAATACCCCATCATGCCAGGGCAAGCTCCCCGGGACAGAAATAATCCCAACTCAGATGGCCACAAGTGGCAAAGCAGAGACCCTGCCACACACCAGTCTTAATAGAATGAAAGAGTTGATGCATGTTAATGATGCTGCAAAGCGTCCCAGGAAGTACAGCCCGCTGTGCTCTTGGGGCCATGCTGAGACTCGAGTACAGCCAGGCTACTGAAAGAAGACGTGTCAGTGTCCCAGCACCCTGGCCCCACACATGGGTCCACCCAGAGCCACAGCTGGGTAGGCTGGTCATGTCACGGCCTCCTCTCACAGCCTGTGTGGACAGCACAGACATGGGGCATTGGGCCATTTTCTGGCTTTCAAGGGAAGTTTGTCCCTCGTCGCTGTAGGCAGATAAAAGCTAATGTGAAACTCCCGGTCTCACCTCTCTGGGGCTCAGCCTGCCTGCAGGGAGCATTAGTTAAGTAGATCCCAAAAGGGGTTTCCTCCACCCCACTCTACAAGGGTTGAGACCTGGGCTGTGGGTGGTGTCCAGGAGGACAGAGGACAAAAGACCCTGATGGCTGCAGAAACTCATTGGCAGTGAATATGCCTCAAACACACAGCAGCCTCCTCCTGGAGTCAAGCTGCCCTTGGCCCCAAATGCAGCTGGAATGAGGCCTGAGCCCTCCTGTCCCTGTCTCCAAGCAGAGCCCGGGGTTCTCCCACAGGGCTGAAAGAGGCAGGTTGTCCATCTTCTTAGCGCCAACCCTTGCTGAAAAGGTCTGGAACATCTGCAGCACTGTGAGCAGGAGGCAGATGAACTTCCCGGAGTGTCAAACCAGCTGGGGCTCCCGAGACACAAACATGGCCGACCTCACTGCAGGACGCTGAGTGTGGGTTCTGCCTTGTGCCAAGTCTGAAGTGCCAGTGTATGTGACGGGTCCCACTAAGGTGCATTCCCTTCCCGTTCAAGCCATTTTGAAGAGGACGACACCCCTGGGCTCACCGAGCGTGTAGGATGCTGCATGGACCGCCCAGTGGCCGCACCCCGAAGAGTAGTAACCGAAGTTGGCGTGGCCATCTTGGGTCATCTTGCAGCTGATTGCCTTACAGGGTCTCAGTTGGCAGCTGGAGTCTCAAGATACAGCCACGTGTGTACACACACACATATATATATTTGGGTTTTTTTTTTTAATGCAGACTTATTTTTAACTTCAGAAAACTGAGAACACAAATTAGCCCTCAGCCCAGGCCTCCTGGTGAACAGTGACTCCCTTTGTCCTACTCTTGTTTATGGGAACAGCCACTCCTGACCTGTAGTGTCGGACTCATCAGGGTCTCCCCTTTATCTCGGATCTGAAGAGAAGGTTCCAGAAAGAGAAGCGGCCAGTGAGATCCGAGAACCCCAGTCAGAGGTCAGAGGCAACGCTGGTGTGGCCTCCCCAGCTCAAGCCCATCTGCGTCACCTTTGAGGGACCTCTGTCACCTGCAAGGAACCTCTGTGTACAATTACTCCGTGCTTAAATCCAGCCCCACCCCACTCCTGTCACCATCCTTTATCCTGTCTCCCAATGCTCGGGCCTTCTCTTAAAGGGTATTCAGAAAATTCGTGGCAATCTTAAATTCTTCCCCTGAAGAAAAAAGTGTTCCCTATGTGGTAGAACTGGAGAATAGACCCACTGACTTTACCTGTTGGCCGCAGACAGAGCTCAGAGGTGAGGAAAGGAGCCCAGGCCGGAAACAGGACGGGCGCTCAGTGGGGACGTTTGCTCAGGAGCTGGCGTCACACGCAGGGTTCAGATGCCTTTTGCATTTAAGGTGTCTCAGAAAGTGCGTGCTGCGCGTAGATGCAGGTAGCTGGGCTGACCTACTTGCAGGCAGCGCCCTCAGACTCCTTACAGAAGATGGTCTGGCCAGCCTCTCAGAGGGGGGTACCTCTGGCCAGCACGGTCCCAGCAAGAAGTAAGGGGCAGGGGTAATAAACTCCGTGCATTCCTGTGAGTAGGCCACGGTCCCTTGTCACTGTCACTAGTCTGAAAGCTTTGGCAAATGAGTCAAACACTGCCTTTACCTCGTCATTCAGGACACAATGGCTTCATGATGAACATGTGTGCAGAGCCCGTGTGACTAGTCAGGGGCATTAGGCCCCACGTGGCTAAGGGCGCTCATAGGCAAGAGAGGCCAGCCAACTCTGGGAGCAGCAGATTCTTCTAGACCCTGAGCTGCTCTGCCGGGACGGGCTCCAACTGCCTCATGGTGGGTGTCCACCTCTCCGTGGGGACACAGCTCCTGGGCTGGGACAGGGCCCGACTGCTCCGTGGTGGGTGTCCCCCCCACTCCCTGTGGGGACACAGCTCCCTGGCCAGACATGGAGGCCGAGAGAGGCGGCATCGTGGGCCAGGGTCTGAGCTCTCATTTCCCTAGCGGGGCCTCCTGTGTGCGATCCAGCGAAGACCCTGTTTAACAGTCGAGCAGTGTCTGAGAAACAGTGTCCCATTGAGTAGCTCAAGGACCTTTTTGAAGTGGGGGGCTGTGTTAAGAGGCAGCATTCCTCCTGCACATCTCTGCTCTGGGGGTGACGGGTGCACCACAGGCGCCCTCTGAGAGGCACTGTCTGCCTCTGAGCGACGTACCTGCTTTTGCCATCTCAGCCAGGGAGCCTCCCTGTGACCACCTCGACCTGGGGCCCCACCTGCACCCAGCGCACCTCAGGGGCTGGCGCTGAGGTCTCTCAGACCCAGAGCTAATCCTGAGCCCCAACTACCTAGAACCCCTCCGTGTCTGGGAAGCAGGGCCCCCTACGTCGTACGCCATCAGGACAGCCCCTCAAGGGTGGATAATTGTCCTTTTGTCCAGAGAAGAGAAAGACAAAGAAGGACGTTGGTGGACCCAGCCCAAATCTTACTCCACCATGACCGCAACCTGCTTGGAGCGGGGTGCGGCAGGGATGCATCCCCAGGTCATGGCAGCTGAGGGGCCTCAGCTGTGAGGGGCAGCTCTTGGTGGTCCAGAACGCCCATCTGGAAGAGAGAGGAAGGTGGATCCACTTGACTCAGTCCCACCCTGGACAGACATTTCTCCAGGGAGGGCGGCATGGCCTTGGATACCGCCATACCACCTTTGTCTCTATTTTAGCCTTGGAGGACCCCCTCTCCAGCATTGAAGGCAGACACCAAATTTTATTGAAAACTCTGCTGTCAGGCAACACGTGGTGACATGTGTTCACCCACCATCAGGAGTCTTCTCCCCACCCTAGGACTAGGAGGCTGTTGAAGCAGAGAGTTGGAGCTGCACTGGATGGCCATGGCTCTGGCAAGAAGACATCTCTGCTCACAGGGAGGCCGGGAGGCTGCAGGAGTGGGAAGGGTGCAGATGGGTCAGGAGAGACGGGGACAGCATAGCAGGGTTGAGAGAACAGCCCCTGTGTGTGTTGCTGAGGACACCAAGAGATACTTATGCACCTTTCTAAAGAGCAGGCCTGTGTCGCCCCAGAGCTCCCCAGAGCAGGTCGCATGGGCTCTGTGGTGGGGAGAGGCTCCCTGAGGAGGAGGTGCGCCTGACACCCACATAGCAGGCTGGGTCTCCCTGCGGCTGCTGACGCTCAGCCCCAGGACCACAGCCTTCTGGTATGTCCTGACCTGCTCTGGGGAGTCAGGAGGCCTGTGGCCAGTACAGCTGTCCCTGTGGGCTGCTCTGGGTGCTTCCTGGGTTGGTCTACACAGACATGAATGGCCCCTCAGGCTGTCCCTGGAGCATGACTTGGACTCAGGGTTTAAAGACACCACCACTGGCAGCATCACTGTTGAAAGGACAGCACATCTCCCCTTCATGACTGTCCTGAGAGAGCAGAGTCTTGTCTGCTGTGCCCACCTGCCTCAACTTGTCGCACATGGCCTTGAGCAGAGAGACTTCCAGACAAGATGCAAAGTGCTGCCCTGTGGCCTCAATCCTCAGTCCTTACACCCGCCCTAATGTCTCCGGGGCGTGTCAGTTAATGCGTGTAAGAAAATGGAGTACGACCAGCTTCCTCCAAACAAGGTGGTCTGGGGCATTGGTCTGTGTGGGTTGAGAATTTTTGGTTCTGGTTCTTTGGGTGTCCCTGGTTTTGCCATGGAGTGGAGCTTGAATGGCCTTGCACAGCTTTACCTTGATCTTGAGACTTACAAACCCTAAGGCCTCTGCTGAGGGGCCACCCTTGGAAGAGCTGGGAGGTGACCACAGTGACACTGCCCCTATCCAGGCACTCCCAGGGGAACCAGGGCCACGGTGCCACTTCCCTTTCAGCGCAGCCTCAGTGGAGCCTTCCACGTGCAGAATTTCCACTGGTCTCCATGCTCACCCCCAGCAACAGCCTAGTAATGACCCTGAGCCCCTGCATGTGGCCCCCTGGGGCAAGGGCAAAATTAAACCAGGCTGAATGGCTACAGAGTTATTTGCTGCCAGGCAGTGACTTCCTCCCCCACTCAGCTGCCCCACAGACAGGTGGGCCCTACAGAGACCAGAGCGTTGCACATTTTAATTACTGTGGCTGGGCCAGGAGACACATGGCCACCCACCCTGGGTGTGAGCGTGCTCTCCCCACACCGGTCAGCACTGCTTCAGAGTGGCCAGGTCTTCAAGAGCTAACCATCCTCAGTCCCTCCCCAAGCCTGGGGAAGGCTTGGCCAATGCTGCGTCACCAAATTTCTCCCCTGGAGATACAAAAGGGGGGGATATGCCAGCGTCCCCAGGAAAGAGCAGGTTTGGCTATGCCCAGGAGCCACTCAGCAGTCAGAGGCTGTGGGTTCTGCTGGGGTCTGTTCAGTAGACAGAGGAGGTGCACAGTCCCCCAAGGCCCAGAAGTGATCAGAGGATCTTGGGGTGGCTCAGGAGGATGCCAGCTGGGCTCCCCCAAGCAGCTGCCCTCTCCGCCCGGCATGGGGCCAGCAGACATCTATCACTCACCCACTGTGCATGGCACTGAGGGGCACAGGTGGGTCTGATGCAGCCCGACCCTTGAAGGGGTCTGTCCCCTCGAAGGTCGGGAAGAAGAAAGAGTGTGTGGCCAGGCTGGGGAAGGAAGGGGAGGTGACTCCCGTTTGCTTTCTTCCCAAGTTAGGGGCAGGCAGCCCAGCCCCAAACCCACCCCTGCTCCCCGCATCGGGCCTGAAAGAGCCGCTGCTCTTCTAAGCTAAGGATGAGGAGGGGCTGGCGGCGTCCTGGAGTCAGACCAGGAGCAGGACTGCCGGGGGCTCCGTGCTGGGCAGCCCTGAGCCACACATGTCAGCTGCAGGCCGGAGGTGTCAGGGCCGGCGCTGCCAGTACACACACAGGTCATAAATTCTACCTAAGTGGCTCCTGTCGCTCCACTGAAGCCTTGTTTCCATCTGTAGTTACTGAAGGTGATTAATGGGAATTATCATTAGCACTAATCAGAGCCGTTTGGAGGAGGCTGGGGGGAAGGAAATGCCCTTGGTGGGGCTGCAGAGGCCTCTCTGAAGGGTGTTGGTTGCATGCGTGCATTAGCACAAAGCCGCACACGCACACACACATACGTGCACATATGCACGCCCTGGAGACCGGCCTTTGGGCCCTGGAAGCTGGGGGATGATGCTACAAAATAGCCCTTCCCCGAGGTTAAAGGTGGACTCTGGCAAGGCCACTGGCCGCCCCTGCATGCTGACAGCCAAGAACACAGGCTTTGCGCAGCTTGGCCCGGCTGGAATGAATTCTTTCCTGCCGCTGAGCATGGTCATGACTTAGCGCGCCTGGCGGCTGCTCACAAACCAAACAGTCTTGGCCAAAATTAGACCCGAACCGAGGCAAGAGGATGCAGGGCTGAGGCTGACGTCCTGACAAGAGGGTGGGAATTCTCTGTGGGTTCCGTTTCCTCCTGCTTAGAGCACATGGCCATGACGGCAGCCCTGGTTCCCTCTGCCCAGCCGGTCACCCATTGTGGTGGATGCTCTATGCCCCTGTCCACAGCGGCTGCAGCCCAGGGCTGTGCACAGGCTTCCCGGCCCTCCACAGCCTTGCTTGGGGGAGGGGGAGCCCAGTGTGGCTTAAAGATACAAAGTATCCTTTTATTGGAAATATCAATTCAGAAAGGGGCTAGTAGTAAGCTGAGAATATTTGGATAAACTTGACAGCCCTGAGGACTGAAAAAGACCTTTTGTTCACAACGCAAAGAAGGCTGTCGTGCCACCCCGGGCTTGCTGGAGCAGGTCCAGAGAAAACTGAGGTCGGAGCAGAAAAATGATTAGGGCGTCTCGTGAAAGATCTTTACTCTAGGTCAAATGTTTATTATTATTTATTTTATTTTTTATTAGAATGTGTGGTTAACATCCTATTGCATAATAATATGGGCTGTAACCATGTCTGTGAGCGCCAGCCGGCTGCCCTGTCTGCGAGGCACAAAGAGAACTTTGTAGTGTTTTGGGGGGGTCGGGGGCTGTGTGTGTGCATTTTACCCTGCACAGCTTTGTTTTCGAGATGTTGATGAAGGAGCAAGCTTCTTCGAGCATTTGCACCCCACAAGCTGAGGGGCCTTTGCAGCTTAGATCTGGCTGTCCTGGGGGGTCGTCTCTTCATTTCCAACGGCAGGAAGTTGTGCACACGGGTCGCGTGGCAGGCGTGACTCAGGAGGGGTCTCACCAGCAGAAAGGAAAGTTGAGTATGAGCTCTTTGCTGTGGCTGAGGGGGGTGGGGACATCTCTCGGCCGACCCGAGCCCAGCACACCAACAGCCACATGTCTTTGGGGAGGGCCAGGAGTGGGGTGCAGGGGCTGCCAGTCTAGCACCTCCTGTAAGAGCCGGGCTCAAGTGTCTTCTGTCCAGTAATACACATGCACACTCAAGAGAATTTCTGCCTCTACCACGGAACGTGTACGTGTGACGTGCTTACCGAAGTGGAAGTAGGTATTTGATAGAAATTACACTTCTGAATCTATTTTTAATATCGATAAAACTTCAGTGAATTCCTGGAGGGGGTAGTGAGCGTCCTGATTTTAAATGCTGGGATTCTGTTCTGTTTCACATTAAGTTTTTTAAAAAATCGAATTGGCTATTAAACGGGGGGAAAAAAAAAACACTCTCATCTTCAAAACAAGGCACTTGGGGAAGAATCAAAGTGATTCTTTTTACTTCCCAAATCATTTTAAAACAGTCACTGTTTAGAGAGGAAGACAAAACAGAAGTCATTTAAAATAAAAGTAATCTATGTGGAGAGTAAGGACACGGGGGGAGATGTGGCTTTGGGGGGCATTCTGCGTCGGACAGGCCAGGAGGCCTGACTCTCCTTAAAGAGTCAGGGAACCTTCTAGAAAACTGTCCATCCTTACCCCGACAGAGGTGAGAGGGTGTGAGCAACTCACCAAAACCAACCGCCTGTTTGATGAATATTCCCAACCTTTCAGTGGTTGCCAAGGACCAGCTTGCCTTACTATTGAGAACACGGACTGAACAGTTCAGAGCAGATCACTTGGCACATGGCCTCTGATGGCCTTCCCAGCTCACGAGCCACACTAAGGGCCAGCACTTCTGCCCAGAGGGAAGTCTGAGGGGGTCTCAGCCTCCAGAGAAGGGCACGTGATGAAGCTCTGGGTCGCCACCACTGGCTTTGGCTGGGCCTCAGGCAGAAGGATGTGGAAGGGGACCCTAATGTCTCCGTGGCCACTCTGACCAGCTGCATAGAGTCCAGAGAGCCAGAAAGTCCAAAGTCAAGCAAAGACCACTAACCATGCCTTGTCCCAAATAGAGAGTCTCTCCCACCCTGAGCCGGGAAAGAACCACCTATACACTGAGCCTCTTCTGTCCAGTCCCTAGGGAAGTGTCCCCTTTTAGGACAGCAGTTAGAGGCCACCCACCCACCACGGTGTGCAGCTGTAACTTGGCAGGTATTTTGTTCTGTGAGTTTTTATTTGTGCCCCGGTAGCATCACTAGAAATAGATCTGCCAGAATAAGTCATCTCTGCAGCTCCCTCAAGGGAAGAAAGACACGGTGTCCTCCCATCTTCGTCTTTTTCAACAGAAAAAAATACAATAGCAGAATCCACAAAGGAAAATGAAGATTAAGTGTTCCGTTGGCGCCTGAACACCCCCGTTTCCATCCAGGGTAATCGCTGCCTTGTCCCTCCCGCAGAGGCCCTGGTGTTGGCGGAGGCAGCTCACATAGACGCATGTGATTCACTTTTTAATGAATCGTTTGATTCTGTTTCCTGGGCTTGAATAGCTGTTTGAACATGGCTCAGGAGGACCTAAAAGGGATCCAGGTGATGTCATTGTAGGGGACATACTTTCAATTCTTTTGATGTATGTCATCAAAGGTGACTAGTTGTAAGTACCGGCTGAACCTGGGCAAAGAGAGAAAGCCACGGAATTTAATTGGTTCTGTTTGCCATTCAAGACTGACTTTACTGAACCTCTGTCTGTGAATCACTTCCAAACTTGCCTATCTGACCCATCATGCCCACAGTTTGGGAAGGAAGCCAGCAAAGGAGCCCTCACAGCCAAGGGTGGGTTCATCATCCAGCTCAAAGTCCATCCCTAAGAACCTGCTTCTCTCTGGCAGCCTGAGAAGTTGATGACCCAGAAATCCATCATTGGCCATTGTAGGGGACATACTTTGGCCATTATAGGGGACACTCCTGGTGTCCAGGTGCTCCCATGTGTGATGTCGAGAGGGTGGGTGCAGGGAGAAGGGAGGGTTCAGGTGCATCGTGGTGAGCAGACGCCAAGGCCTTCTCCACACAACAGCCACGCTATGGCCAAGCTCCAGGCCCTGCTGAGAGAGGCAGAAGTCCTGGGAAATAGAGTTGTTATAATAAACCATGTAGAGGAGAAGCCTCTCTCAGTAAAGCCGACGTGAGGGCCCAGCCCAGACCAGCGTCCCTTCACTCCACATACCTGGGTCCACTCCAGGATGAACGTGCAGTTGGCCATTCCCAAGGCATCCAAAGACAATGTCGTCTGCACCAAGAACACTCTGCCAGGGACCATTTTTGTCTGTCAAAGAGCAGCAAGTATTGTTCTTTATGGGGATTGGCAAGGTGTTTGCTTAGACTTGGCCTGTTGAGGTTTGAGCTATTTGCAAGAGCTAATCTCAAAATATCAGGCCTGATACCAAAGGCAGTGAGTCACCCAGTGCCTTGAAACCACTATGTCCCAGCAGAAGGGAGAGGGTGGGCCTGGAGAGACTTGAGTCAGTAACAGGGAAGGCACCAAGTATAGCCTGGCCGGGCCTGTCCCAGCTGTTCTCCAGACTCTTGCTGGGTACCTGATGTATGCCAGGTCCCATGGGGATGAGCGAGCCCCCTGTGGCCTTTGTTGGGGGAAACTGGTGGCTGCCATGTGACGTGGAGGAAAGTTACAGCTGTAATGCCATGCACAGGACTCTAAAAACTTGCAGCTGTCATTTCCAGAGAGGCCGAGTCACCACGTCCTTCAGCAGAATCCACAGGGCACAGGGCAGCACCAGCTGTGTCAGGGACCTTCTCAGCTGTTTGGAGCTGCCTTCATCATCCACCTGTTCCCCAAACAGACACTGAACATCCGCTGCCCACCTAGCTCTGGAAATCAGCCAAAAGAAACCCTCGAGGCCCTCACCACCCAGGGGTGACCCGGGATATTGCAGTCACAATTCAGTGTAGTCCCTGCCATGACAGGTGGGCACTGTGAGAGTCCCTCGTGGGGGTCCCAGCCTACAGAGGGGGGCCAGGAAGCCCTCCAGGAGAGACATCCTGCAGGTGTTTCCTTAAGTCTCATGTGGGAAGCTGGGGAAGCCAGAAGTGTCTCAGCAGGTGGAAGGGGAGCTCTGTTCCCCACGACCCACACGCCATCCACTCATTCATTTATCTGTCTACCTACCCACCCATCCACCTGCCATCCCTACATCTGTCCACCCACCCATCTATCCACATATCTACCCACCCACCCATTCATGCACCTGCCCACCCACTCACCCATCCACGCATTCATGGAGATATCCAATGAGCCCCAACTGGACACTTCTACTAGGGGAGGCTCTAGGGAAGCTTCAGTTGCCATCGTCCTCAAATAGGGGTGAGTGGGGCAGGCCAGGCCAGGCTGCCTGGTGCTGGTTCCAACACAGTATGCAAGGAGCCAGTCGGGGAGCCAGGGCCCATGGCCCAGCTCATCCTCCCCGTCCCGGCTGTGCAACCTGAGGCCAATTTCCTAACTCTTCTGTGCCTCCATTTCTCCATCTACACGTGTGGATCTGACAGTGGCTGTCCCAGGGAGATGCGAGTACCCCATGACTCCGTGGTGCGTCTCTGCAGCCTCTGATGCCCAGAGGACACTTTGCCTCCTCCTGTCCAGTGGTGAGGTGGGAAGAGCCCCCAAGCTGGTGTTCCAGGGCCCAGCTCCACATGTCACTGCCATCTCTAGGGAACCATGACCAGCTCCTGGCTCACACGTGCTGGTTCTGATGTCCACCTGGAAGTCACGTTCCAGGTGCAGCCTGCGCTGGTTTTAACAGTAACCAGCTCCTGTGAGAGGGCCCAAGGGTGACCAGGCCCCGAGCAGCTCTGGGAGCACTAGTCCCACTGGGACCAGAGGAGGAGCAGTGGGGCAGGGAGGCGGGGTGTCCGCAGGTTCCTGGTTTCCACACTGGAGTGGGGTGGGGGAGCTTTGGTTCAACAGAGGAGAGTGTGAGCCTAGCCGGGGTCCTGCCTCCCACGTGCAAGCTATTTTTGGATCCCACCCCGCTGTCCCCGTGGCGTCCGTATAGCCTGTGGTGGGGGGTTCCTCCCGCATCCGCCACTGGGGTGCCACGTTCACAAGCTCTGCAGCTAGTCACCATCGAAGTGGCCAAGGAGGGCTGTGAATGTGACACTTCCCCAGGGCCTCGCCTCGACTTGCGGGGAAACCGCTTCCTGTGGGCAGACCAGGTCCCACCTCACCCGGGGCAGGGACACTACTACAGGTGTTTGGTTTGGGGTTGTAGGTCTTTGTTTTTTCAATCCTTTCTATGCTCAAAACCAAAACCAAAACCAAAGTATCTCACTTCAGAATGTCACAGCGAGTCTGTGGTGACCTGTGACCTTCAGGCTTAGAGCCCCCAGCTCCTGACTCAACTTACATCAAGTTCAGGTTTGAGAAAATGTTCAAGCGGTTAGTGTTTGAACCGCCCCTGCTCTGAGGGTAGGAGAAGCTGCAGCAGTTGCCCCGAGCTCCAAGGGGTCAGGGCCGTGGCCCTGGTGAAGAACCTGGAGCCTGGGGAGCACCTTGTAAGGCAGCTGGGACTGGGGACCTTTGCACTGACGGACTTCACCAAACAATGCCAGATGTCATTACAGGGGTGGCTTGGGCATCCGCAGGACAGAGATGGATGCCCAGCCTGTAGGAACCGGGCACCCCGTGGGGGGGGGGCACTTCCACCAGCACCTCCATGCTGGAGTCTGTTGGGAGCGCTGGCACCCACGAGACAGGGCTTGGTTCCCTCACCACAGTGTCAGCTGGGGGGACATACAAACAGGCATTTACACCTAGAATCCCATCAGCATGCTGGGGACTATCTGAGGTCAGAAATCGAGGTCCCCTGGAGAGGCAGCGAGGCAGCAGGCCTGGGCAGGATCCCCCTGCAGAGCACGCAGACACTCTTGAACCCCCAACCGCTCCACTGAAGCTCAGGATCATCTTGGGGCAAAGTGCCACATACTGCAACCTGCTCCCTCCAGGTACACTCACCCCTTAGGCCACAGCGGCAGCAGCGTCCTGCCCCACAGAGGGAGGATCGGGAGGAAGGGACAGGGATGTCCAGCACCTAGCGGCTGGCCTGGGTCTGTGAGGAGGGCAGTCACCACGGGCTCTCTGAGGGGACTCGAGCACATCCTGAGACCTCTGGGCATGAGGAGGGAGAAGCCTGTGGGGAGCAGAGGCACCCTAAGGGGGACGCAGGATGGAGCCTGTCTGCTGGCACCTCTCCCCCTAGTGTGAGGATGGCCAGAGGGACAGGGCTGCCAGCCCTTCTTGCTTATCCACAAGGCCAGGGAAAGGCCCAGCTTATGGTGTGGCCCATACAAGGTGTGGCCAGCCAGAGACACAGCAGTTGCCTACAGCCATCTGCAGCCAGAGTGCCCACAGGACATGCATGAGCCAGCACCCTCAGGGTCAGGGCAGAGCCAGGCGTGTGAGGCCGATCATAATGTCTGCAAGAGGCTGCAGAGGGAAGACCCATGTCCTTGGTGCACTCACGCCCCGGCCATGGGCCTCTGAGATGGAAAGAGGAAGAGAGTCCATCTAGTCCCATGGGGACCCTGAGGCAGGGTCCCAGACAGCCACCACAGGTCACGTGGAGGGTGATGAGAGCTCAGGGCAGAAAGGCGTTTGTGGGTCATGTTCAGAGCACCATGGCGGGGAGGGAACACCGAGACCAACTTGGACTCCTGCAGGGACGAAGCTCCCACCACTCTGTCCACACACAGCAGCCAGTCCTGAAGTTTTGACAAACCCTCTTCTCACTGCTGACTCCTCCAAGTTTCTGTATTTGCACAAGTCTAAGTGTGTCATCCCTTTATTTTACTGCCAGCATAGAAGCAAAGCCTTGCATCACTGATTTGCCTGTTTACTTCTGAGGGGCCAGGGCTGCGGCCCGTGGCTGACGAGACAAACTGCAGACTTGCCGTGACAGAGTGACAGAGGGAGAGTTTGGGGACACACCTGGGGTGTGTGTGTGCAGCTTACAAGAAGGGCTGGCAATGGACCCTGCCGTGGGCAATGAGGCACAGCCTCGAGGCCTAGGTTTACTGAGGCCCCCTGCTCCCATCTGCTGCGGACCTGGGATAGGGCATGAAAGTCTCCCTGGGGACCCGGCGAGGCCTGGGCAATGTGCACAGTCAGGCCAGACCTCCTCTGTACCACCAGTGCCCTCTGGTCTTCTGAGATACTCACAGACCGCGCTGGGCTGCCAGAGTCACTCCCCCCATGTAGAGTCCCCAGCCCAGGAGGGGAAGAAGGTAAGGAAAGGTTGGAAGAGGAGGGAGCTGAGAGGGGTGAGAGAGAGAACTAGAGGAGCCGGCAGTGAGAGCTGCAGATCTCTGCAGCCACCAGCGCTGGGTTGGCCTCTCAGGGCACCGCCCTGCAAGCCCACGGCACTGGGTGTCTGGATGTTCTTCGGGGGTGGCCTGTGCACCCCAGGGAGCTCCAAGGTATCTGGGAGCCTGGGTATTTGGTGAGTAATCTGGGAGCCTCGAGACGTTTGCACAGCTCCTGGGCATGTCTGAGTATTTTCAGAGACAGTCTGTGTGCCGGAGGAGTGCCATGGACTCTGGGTAGCTGGATATTTTGGAGGGAGAGAGTCTGAGCAGTTTCTGGACTGTAGCTTTCACCAGGTCTACGAAGGCATCTGTGACCCCAAAACACTGCAAGGTGTGGAGTTTTGTGCCCCCACAACATGTTGTGTTTCTCAGTCTGGCTGGAAGCCAGGAGGATTGGCCTATCGCTGACACAGGAGCAGAGTCCTGTGCGTAGACTCCAGCTGTCCCCACTGCCTTTCTCTACCACCAGAGTCTCTGTCGGGCAGCATCTTCATCCTGAGCCATGCCCTTGGGTCTCTCTGACTCCTTGTTTTTTGGGGAACCCTGGTTCTCATCCATCCCCCAATGCCCACAGCACTGCCCTGAGCACTGTCCAGGGCACACTCAGCTGCAGGAAGCCAAGAGCACCCCCAGCTTCTTCCAGGGCTTGTCCCCTCTCTGTCTGTCTCTCTCCATGAGCGCAGGAGGGGCTGCCTCCATCCTGAGGCAGCCTCCCTCTCTCCCTCCCTCCCCCACACCCCTAAGCAGGTGGGCCGACCCTCTGGCTGCAACTTGTGCTTTGTTGTGGCACAACCCCGTCCTACTGGCCACATTTCTCATTAGTCCACGGTCATCTCGATACCCAGCCCTGTAACCAGCTCTAGGACAGGGGGTTTATGAGCATCTCCAGGCTCCAGGTCGCACCATGTGGACTTGTCTATAGAGAGCCTCCCCACCTCCTCCCAGCATGAGAATGGACTTTCTGTTTCACTACTTGTGAACACCATAATCATGACCAAGTGTGTGTGCTTGTGTGTGCGTGTACTTGTGTGCATCTACAGATAAGAGATCTACATGGCTTCACCGCTGAAGCTCACTGCTCTGAATCAGCTCGTGAGCCCTTAAAGCAGGCGGTGGGGTGAGGAGACCCTTGCCTAGCTCCTCCCAGCTCCACCCACCTCTCTGGTGAACGCCTTGCGCCGAGCTTCTGGAAGCCACATTACAGCAACGAGGCTCAGGGGCCAGAGGGTGGCCTCCCAGGGCCCTGCTCCGTCCCGCACACTGGGAATCCATTAAGCCAGCTGACAGCAGATGCCTTGGCATTCCTGCCTATGCACGCACCCCAGATGGGGCCAGCCGCTGGCCATGCCCATTAAATGTGAAAGAACCAGCCCAGCAGAGAGCCCACAAATTAGGAGTGTAGGAAACCTCAAATGATGTGCAAGACAATTGTCAAAGCTAAGAGAATTTTCCATCGCTTTGCTTCTTAAGTCAGCATTTTTGATATGAATGATTTATCAGCTGGGGGGAACCGAGGGGGCAAAGGGGTAGAGAGAATGGGCAGGAGGGCAGTTTCCTTTAAAAGCTCTGGGATTCCTGAAGCTCAGCCCAATACGCCCTGGAGCTGGCTTTTGAGGGACAGCTTGAGCAGGGAGCTTCTTTCCCAACTGAGGAAGACTCAGTCCCGTGGCTGTGGCAGCTCCAGTCTCCTGCCTGCAGAAGCCAGTGGCCACGGGGGAGGCCATGGCTGGGCTACCTGCTCCCTTCCCTGGCTCCCTCCCTTGTTCACTGATGGATGGAGCACAGGCAGCGGGGCAGATGCCTTGCATGTGTTCATTCAGCCCTCTATCCACTTCTGATCATTATCGGCCTCCCATGCCACCGAGGGCATACCTGCGGCTAAAAGACTTCATGAAAAACTCAGGCCCAGCTCCCAGACAGGGCTGGGTGGTGCACCAGGGCAGGCAGGGACTATCTCCTGTGGCACCAGACTCTTGGTGCTGGCCTGGCCCGTGTATTCACTGCACGTTGCTGTGGCACCTGCCTCCCTCCTGGTGCTCCCAATGCCAATTTTCCTTCAACAGACCCGTGATGTCCAGGGGCACCCAGAGCCCAGGAGGGGCCTGGTCAGAGTGACCTGGGCAGCCTGAGAGCCACTCTCACTCCAAAGGGGACAGGGACAAGCAGAGTCCTGTGACTGCCCAGGTGCCACAGCAGGGCACAGAGACCCTCCCTCTGGTCAGGAGCATCTGCAGGTGGCTGACACACAGCTCTGGACTCTGAACCCTCTGTCTCCTCTTCTGCAAAATGGGGCAACAACATCTCCTTTAGGCAAGTTGGGTGAGTAAGGAGCCTCACTGGCACGGAGGACCCAGAAAGACCTCGGCCCACTCAGCTTTGTGGAGTATCTCCCAGCTGGGCTGCAGGGCCACCCTGGGTGGAAGGTAGAGAGAGAAGTTGAGAGGCAGGAGAAGATCCAGGGTCTGCAGCCTGTCCTGCCCTTTCCAGAATCTGGGATGGCACAGGCCCCTGCACGCCCCACACCAGCAGCCAGTCCTGCGGCATCCCACCCACCTGGCCACAAGCACAGGAACAAGTCGTCTCGGGAACATTTCCAGGGCTCCACCCAAGCTCTGTGCCATCCTGCTCCATTATTCCAGAGTTCCGGTGGGCCCTCCATACCAGGACGGGGAGCAAGACACAGCCTGGCATCTCGGGCAAGGTCTGCCGTTGGCCTTGGGGAGGAGCAGGCCTGGCCCCTCTGATGCAGCTGTGGCTTCTCAGGACTCTGAGGCCAGGGCTTCTCCGGCTTCCACCCCGGTGTCCTCCAAGGCAGGGACCCCTAGTCTCTGTGTGAAGCAGCAGCTAGCCCAGGCCTTTTCCATCACCTGCCTGGGTCCCACCAGGGTGAAAGGAAGCTCCTTGAACAACCTTTAGAGGCCACCAGGAGTCACTGACCCCTGTGACGGTCCAGGGGCCTGAGGAGGAGAGACCTGCACATAGCGAGGTCTATGGCTGGGGGCTACAGCACTGAGCAGGGCTCAGACGTGGGTGGATGGAAGGGGCTGAGGTCCTGCCAGGACATGGGACCTACTCGTGTATGTGGGAGGGAATGGCCGTCTCCATAAGCTCTCCATCTGCAGAATTTGGCTCCCGTGCTCCCTACCTCTGTCCCCCAGGACAAGCCGCCTGAGATCCTCCGAGGGGCCAGGCATTCTCTCTGATGCAGGAAAGGGGCAGTAGATGGGCCATCTCGTGAGAGCCCCTAAAGCTGAGCCAGCTCTCAGGGAGGCATTTACAGGCAGAGTGCAGAGTGGGGTCTCTAGACACAGTTTCAGGGGCTCTGCCGGGAACCCTGCATCCCAGGACATTCTGACACACATCCCCTCCACCCGGGGAAGTGTGAGGAGGGGAGACAAGGAGGGTCTGGGCAGTGCACGAGGCCAGGACGGGCCCAGAGGCTGCCTCAGGGCTGCTAGCCCACCCGGCTGATGCGTCTTCTTCCAAAACACACCATGCCTGCGTGCAGGTGCACCTATGCTCGGTACCCACACTGCACACACGTTCATGGATATACCCACATACACCCTCATACATGCACAAAGTGTATGACAGGGAGATTTCAAGCACCTAAGTTAGTTGCTGGTCAGCTAGTTACTGACACAGATTGTTATCCCAGAGGCTTCTTGGGGAGACATACTCCAAGCCCTGGAAGTTGAGGTAAGGCCAACATCCTGTTGTTTACAACTGGACCCCAGGGTGGCAGAGCCCGTGTCACGGCTGTGGCAGCTCCTGGCATCACTTGCCACCTGTCCCAGGATGGGAGAGTAAGAGAGGGAGAGACAGCCAGAGACAGAGTGAAGCAGAGAGATGGGCACCTCGAGGTGCTGTGGGACCAGCGGCGAATGTCAGGGGGCCTCAACCGGCCCAGCCTCTCCCTCTCTGTGACAGAGGAAGGCGGCCAGGCAGCCTTGGCAGGCTGTTGGGCTAACCACAGGTTTGCTTGGTAGGGCTTTTCCAGCGGTTTCCTGCAGCGAATCAGCAGGGGGTGGGGAAGGTGAGGGGGCTGTGAGAGGCTTTGGGTCTCCCACATGGGGGTTCTGGGACCACTCTCTGGAGGATAAAAGAGCCTTCCCCATGATGGCCAGCCCCCCAGCAGCTCCCTCCCCCAGGTCACAGCCCCTCCACCCCAGTCCTGCCCAAAGGCCGAGTGTGGCCCGCAAGGCGGGCTCCAGTGGTCTGCGCCTCTTAGGCAGGGCAGGCAGTGACCTCCTTGGGCAGTGTGATGCCCAGCCCCTTAGCAGCCAAGACCTCGAATGTCAAGGGAGATTTGCTGTCCTGCTCATGGCAGAGCTGTCCCAGGAGAATCTGGTCACACAGAGGAGGTCCTGAACATGAGGGGGGTAAGGAACCCTGAAGAATCAGGCCTGTGCCATATAGGGCCCAGAGCAGCAGGGAGGGCCCCTCAGAGCCCCCTGAGCCCAGGTCTTGGGGGCATTTGGAGTGGGGAGGTGTCACCTCCCAGGAGGAGTCTGGCCCTGGCCTGGTCCCTGGTCTTAGATGGGGACCACATGCTCCTGGCTTGAAAGTCTAGATAGCAGGAGGGCTCTGCTGCCTATGGGTCTCCTTCAGCCCTCGCTCAAGGGGGCCATGTGCAGTTCAGTGGGGTCAGCAGGCCCTGACGGTGAAGGGGACCCACAGCCTGGGACAAGAGGCATGCTGCCCCCCGTGGCCATGGTCTTGCGGGCCCTGTCACTTGCATGTGAGCACCTTCCTCCCCTCCTCTCTTCTTGGGGGCCGTGAACCTGGACCCGCCACCCTCTGGACAACAAGGTCCCCACTGCCAGCCCAGCCTGGACAGGACTCAGCAACCCTGGGCCAAGATGGACACCTGGGTCATTTGGTCAGAGCAACTTGGTGGATGGGACACAACAGCTGCTGCTCGGTGGGGGGGGGGGGGTGGGCTGCACCTGGGACCCCCAGCCTTAGGGGCAGGCATGGCAATGTGGGACTGAGAACCTGGGGCCCCAGGAACGTCCCCCTCCCTCCCAGTTGGCTGCCCACTCTGTGTCCCAAATCTCCCTCTCCTGGCACCTTTGGACCTCACTTATCACCATAGTCAGAACCTGGGATTGGGGCTAATGTCAGCAGGGACACGGAGAGAGTGAGCCACATGGGAAGAGGCCCTGACCCTCAGGCCGGCTCCACTGTGTCCTGGGGTCCCATGTTCTGTCTGTGTCTCTGGAGAAGAGGGCACAGTGTGCGTAGAGGCTAAGCATTGGGACCACATGGTGTCTCGCTGCTCGGCATCCACATTGAGCTTCTCAAAGACATTCTGGGGCTAGGCCTGAGACTGCTCCCAGAGTGCCAGGTGCACGCGGGGTCGCCCAGCACCAGTGGTCGGGCCTGCGCCTCCCACAGCTCTGGACACTGCCCCTGGGGGAGAGCAGGGTCCCACCACCTCTTCTCCCTTCCCTCCCCACCCACGGCCAGGTGCCCGCCTGTGGCTCTCTCTTCTCTGCCTGCTCCCCTCTTTCAGAATCAGGCCCATCGAGTTTTGTACCTGGCAGATAATTCCCCCAAAAACAAGGAGTGTCAGGGCTGAGGTCTCCCAGCCAGCAGTTCTTTCTGGATCAGCCTCCGAGGTGCCCCATAAAGCTGGGCCCAAGCGTATCCGCTCAGAGACTTGTTGTTTACAGGATAGTGCTGCTGCAATGGCTCCACATGGGCCCCAGGCAGGCCGCGTTTCGGGTCACGGAGGAACAAGGCACAGACCCGCCACAGTAACTTCTGTGTGCCCCGGAGCAAAGCAGCTGCCTCCTGATCCCTCCAATTCCTCACTGACATGAGGGCCCTTGGCCACTCAGGAAGTGTCGTGGATGTCTAGGGAGCTCCAGACCTCAGGTGGGCAGCTTCCTTCCTCCCCGCCAGGCCCCCGTGTTCGTAACCAAGCATCTGAAGGAGCTCCAGGGAGTGAGGCCCACGGTGCCCGGAGTCCACCTCCAGTTTTCACTTGGACTGGTCACTACCCCCTTGCCCTGACTTCACCAGGTCCTTCTGACCCCCTGGTCCCTCAGGTCTGCCCACCTGGATGCATTGCCCACCAGAACACACCTGGCCTACTGGACACCTGCCTCCCCTGACATACCAGCCCCAGAACACACCTGGCCACCTGGGCATAGCCCTTCTGCTCCTAGGATGGCAGTGTAGAGAAGTGGCCTACCTCACCTTCGTGGGGTGCCTGCCTGCTGCTCAGCCAGCTCTGTTTCTGGGGAGCTCACCTGTCCTGCGAATGCTCCTTCGGAGTCTTCATTCAGGAGCCCCTGCATAGGAACTGTCCTTAGGCCTTGCCCACTCCCCTCCTCCTGCTCTGGGCTGGGGCTGGGCTGCACAGGAAGCTCACCCGAGCTGCTGCTGGCTTCAATGGCTTTGGATTCAGGATCCCAAGAAGGCAGTGAACAGAGCAGGTGGCCCCAGGAGGCTGGACTCCACTCGTAGCCTCCACCAGTGGTCCAGCAGTCCTGGGGCCCCCCTCTCTGGGCAGTACACAGGAGGTCAGGCCTTCCCATGATCCGTCCTCAGAGGTGCAGAGCTGGTGGTGAAGCCATCATGAAGTGTAGCACCCTCAGGCACGATGAGACCAGCTCGCAACTTGAGGGTGTCAAACCGAAACTTTCCAGTCTTAAGGAAACCAAGTGCTTTTCTTACTTTCGGGATGAGGTGCAAGCTGATGTGAGCACACACGCGCACACACACACACACACACAGCAACACCTTCACCTTCAAACAGGCTTCCTCCAGCCTGGTGCACCGCCTTGCTGAGCAGAGGGCTCTGTTCTCAAACTCAGCGGCCTCTGCTCTCACACATGGCACTGCTCTGCCGGGGGCTGTAGCACTAGAGGCTCCTTTTATTCCCTGGCCAGGGCAGCAATCTGCTCGGTAAGCAAAGCGAAGGCTGTCCCCTCCCTTTCCCTACGGGTCTCCAAGGCCCCGGGCGTGGGCAGGCCGAGGACCTAGCCGATGCTCAGGGAGTGGATGGGTCGAGGCCTTCCTACCTGAGCCCAAACGGCCGGGAGTCTGGCTGGGCAAATGCAGTGTGTAGACCCAGCACGCAAGGCACCTCTGACCCTTGTTTTTCTTTCTATCTGAGCAGATCTCTGAAGACCTGGGCAGTGAGAAGTTCTGTGTGGATGCTAACCAGGAGGGGGGCGGCAGCTGGCTCAAGTACATCCGAGTGGCATGCTCCTGTGATGATCAGAACCTCACCATGTGTCAGAGCAGCGAGCAGGTAGGTCTGGTCCACATGCAGGGGGTTCCACCCCACAGGGTTGTCCTTGTGGACACAGCACCAGAATGGATGGAGGTGTGGAGGTGAGCGGTGGCCTACCTCACCTTCGTGGGGTGCCTGCCTGCTGCTCAGCCAGCGCTGTCTCTCTGGGGAGCTCACCTGTCCTGCGAATGCTCCATCGGAGTCTTTGGTCAGCAGCCCCTGCACAGGCTGATGGTACATGAGAGCCAAGGACGATGGTTTGGGTGAAGAAGGGCAGGCAGCGTGGCCAGAATCCCAGCCCACAGGGGCCCATGTTCCCTGCAAATGCCATTGCTGATCAGACACAAGTGCGCAGACAGCAGAAACGGCCAATGCAAGAAGCACGCTTCCCTGGCACTGCGTGGCCGGGTTCTCCAGAGGGGTCGGTTCTCTGCAGGGATCAGCGATGGCCAATGGGGAGCTGCTCAGGTTCCTGGACTAGGCTAGGCTGAGGTGAGGCCCCCCCCCACCCAGAGCACCCACGAGCTGCTGCCACAGCCTCACCAGCCTGCTACGGGCACTGGCCTTTCTCCATCACAAAGTCCAAACTGATACTCTCTGTAGCTGTGTGTTCCTGGCTTGGGGACATTTTTGACTTGTTTCCAGACACCCCAGGGCCTAAGGAACCCCCTTAAGCTCACTGGATTAGACCCTTGAGCTCTGTGGCTTGTCCCCTTCACCCCTGGGCAAATGTCCAGACCCACACACGGATCAAGAGAGAAGATGCAGAATTTCTTCTGACTCCAGAAGGCGCTGTGCCCCAGTGCTGGTCACTGCTTCGTGGATCCCTTTAATTACAAGTTTGCTAGTTGCCCTGACATTCTGTGCTCTGGAGCCAAGCCTGCCAGGAGGCAGTTTTCACTGGGAGTGCGTTTGCCTGTGATACCTAGGGGTTACATACAAGATTTCATTTGCAAAAAAAAAAGGGATTCGACTGCCTAGAACACATTTGTAAAGAGTGCATGACAGAGGGCACATTCTTAGTAGCCTGTGCAAACTGTCACAAGTGGTTCAAGGCTCTTGACTTTAAAGGAATGCAGAGAGAAAACTCCAGGGAGGGCACTTGCTGTGGGGGGCTGCAGGCTCTCTGGCCCACTCACTTACTCATTCTCCCTGGCTGAGCGGCTGAATCCAGACCACGCCATCACTCTGTTGGAGACCAGCTGGTTCCAGATGAGGGGCGTACATGGGCCTCTGCTACCAAGACTCGGATGGCTTACAGTTAGAACAAAAGATTTTGAAAATAACTTTTCCTGATTGCTAAAGGAAAAAAAAAAAAGGAGAGAGAGAAAGTAAAATAATGTTCATAAACTTTAGAGCAGAACTTTAAAAAAAAACTTTCTTTCAGACAAAAGTGAAATTTGAAGGAAAGAGAATTAGATTTGAGGCAGGTAAAAAGAGGGTCCTTCCTCCCGGTTCTGGAGCTCCAAGTTGCAGGGCGCCTGTGTCCCTGTGGCCATCTGTCAGAGCTCCAGGGCTGTGCTTTTGTTAGGCACAGACTAAAGTAGTGAAGAATCCAGATTTTTTTAATTTAAGAAATAAATGTTTATTAGAACATTTGAACTAAACTTAAGCAGTAAAGTGTCTTTATGTGTCTAGCTTTTAAAAAAAACAAACAGATGCTCAGTCTTCTCAAAAAGATGCCTGTCTTTCAAAATCTTCATTTCATTATTAATATTTCAGGGAAGCTTTTCTTGCAGTACACAAGGTCCCAATGGAAAGGACTACCTTGCCACTGACTATTTTTCCTTTGTCAGGACCTGGGGACAGAATAATAATCGTTAACTTTTATTGAGTCCCTTGAATGTAACCCCCCACAACTCATTCTGAAGCTTCATCCAGGAGTCCAGAACGTACTTGGGTCTATCACCAACCCTAGGACACCTCACCTGCTAGGTGTTTCTCTCTGACATAGCCTCACGGGGTTAATTCTCCCTGTTCTGGGCCTGTCGACTGAATTCAAGCCATAAACCCAGAGGGAATTTGGATGCCCATTAACACAAACACAACACCAAACTGGCCCAGACCAGAGAGGAATTCCTCCACTTGGAGATGGGGGGGTTTCCAACCCCCTCGGCCCACATGCTGAGACCCTTTCCCTCTGCTCCCCTCATGCCATAGTGGGTGACAACAGGTGTTACAGGCAACCGACCTTCCTGCCAACGTCCCCCACGGGTGCACCCCTGAATTTGATAATCCAAATGCCCAGGAAAGCAGGGGTCAACAAGAGGCAGGCAGGGGACTGGTCTGCTCAGGCATGGGGAGGGCGGCTGCAGAGAAGCCATCAGCCATTTAGCATCTAGTCCTCAAACGTCAGGTTTGAACTGCAGTTATCAAAGGAAAACAAATAATTTGTGAGATGTATTTTCCTTTGAATGATAAGATTTAAATTCTACTAATAATTTGGAAAAACTTTCCTGCAAGAAATACCTGTTGGTTGAATGAAATGACTTTTAAAAATACTTTCTTGAGGAGCGTACAACAGACTTCAAACTATTTTTAAATGCTCTCTCTCTCGGTGGGGTGGCCACAGAGACCACCCTAAACGGACCATGGAAACGTGGGTTCCTGGAAAGCAACCTGTTTTGATTCCTAAAGTTAAAATTTCCCTGAAATATTAATAACAAAACAAAGATTTTTGAAGACAGGCTTCTCTTTTAGAAGGCAACATTACATGATTATAAGGTGTTCTCTCAGATTTCCATCATTCCGAGCAGGATTTCCTGGTTCTTATGAACACACACACACACTTACACACAGAGAGAGAAGTGAATAGTCCCTCCCCCTCCCCATCACCGCATGCACGCACACACCCCACCTCCAAGGTCGCACAGATGTCCAAGGCAAGGAAACCGCAGCCGTGACTTGGTAAAACAGTTTCCAGTTTGCCAAAGTCAGCAGGGAAAGTGAGTCAGGGAAGCGTGAGCATCATTTGCCCATTCAAGACATGGGACAGCTCCAATTTTCAGAAAAGAGAAGAGACTGGGGCAGAAGAGGGTCTCAGCATCCTGAAGAGAACGTTCCAGAAGCCACGGCCCTACAGAGGAGATGACCCTCCTAACGGGCAGAAGAGGGAGGCAGCTCTGAACTGAACTCAGGCCGGCGTGTGGACTGGGGGCTCCAGCTGGAGTTTTCCGCCTGCATCTTCCACTGGTTGTGGTGAAGACTCATGGGGACTCGGGAGCCCAGCCTCGCAGGCCCTGCTGGCCTTTGTGCCTTCAGAGTGTTGTCATTAGACAGGCTCTGGGGGCAGGTGCCACCCACATACCTTGAGCATGGTTCCAGGCAGTGAAGGGCTCGCCAGCTCCTGCCTTAGGGCACCATCTAGCCAGGGCTCATTCTCTGGACCCCCAGACACCCCTGCCCAGCCTCATGCCGTGGCTGAGATGCTGCCTCCAGGCTCAGCTTATGTGCTCCCAGCCAGCCACTTGACTGGGCAGATAGTGACATGAGAAAAAGTGAGCCCTGAGCTTGATTTCCCCCAAGGACTCCCTCCAGCTGGCACCTCTTGGAGCTGCCCTTGGGATGCGGGTACTAGGAGAGGGTCTTTCTCTAGCCCAGCCCATGGGGACTAAGTCTTTCTCTCAAGGACTTGTGCCATTCATCCGATGGCCATGGGGCTGTGGAGATGTGCTCACTAGCCACCTACTTGTCCTCATCTAGGTGACAAGACTCCTCTCCCTCTGAGAGGCTCCAGCCCCAGAGTCCTCATGAGAAGTGACTGGCTCCATGGTCTAGGCCAGCGGTTCTCAACCTGTGGGTCACAACCCACAGGAACTGTATTAAAGGACCGTAGCATTAGGAAGGTTGAGAACCACTGGTCTGGGCCATTGGTCCTCAGAGTCTCACCTCTGTCCTCCTCCTGGTGGCTTTAGACCCGGGAGTCCAGCAGCAGCTGAGGCCACTTGGGGCCATGAGCCACCCCTGGGCCTGGCCCTGTGGCCTAAACAGTGACTGGTGGTTTTTCTGTATACACAAAGGCCACAGGCCACGGCCAAGGGCGTGCCAGGCTTTGGGGTGGCCAGGCTGTCAGCAACTGAACCTCCACAGTTTCCTACTGGGATGCTAGGGGTTCCCTGCAGCCCTAGAGCCTCATTTGACAGCCAAGCCTGTCCAAGTGGTCACTGAGGTGTTTTCATGGACTTTCTTACCTTCGCTCAGCTAGAAGGCAAGGCAGCACCCATAGGTGTCTGAATGTACAGGGGCGGGGAAAGTGTCCAGTGCGTGGCCCCTTCCTGCCCTCCACACACCTTGCAACTCCTCTGTTCCTTTTGGGAAAACCCAGGACATTCAGGTCACCCCTGGGTGGTTCTTTGTCCTGCAATTGCGAGCAAAGGAGTTGGTCTGAAATGTTTCGGGAGGCACAGGCAGGGCCTGCTCCTGAATTTGTTTGAATGTTGAGAAAGAAAACAAGGACTTGGGAGAGAGGTGCCCACGGGAAGGGGAGGCGGGAGAGGCCTATTCACAGCCCTGGCTTCTTTTTTCTTTTTCTCACGTTGCCTCAATAGGGCAAGAATGTTGGTGGCGGGATGTCAACTGGCTGTCGGGGCTGAGGACGGTGGGAGGTGGGGCTGAGGTCACAGGCTACGGGGGAGCACAACCCAGGGGCTGCAGCCCCGCCCCAGTGCCCTTCAGAAATGCTCTTTGGCCATGGGCAGCACTCCTAGTCCAGAAAAGCAGCCCCGAGTGTCCTGCCTGTGAAGCGGGCAAGGCTGGAGGGCGTCAGGGAAGCCCCGGACCCCAGCACACTCCCCGGGCAGAGCAGGGGCTGGGGGCAGACAGAGCGAGGCTGAGCCGCCCTGAGTGCAGCCGGGGAGCCCCCTCCTCGGAGGAGGGCATTTTATAAGAAGATTAGCGACTGATAGCGGCCGGCGCACTGGGGTGAGACAGCGCTTGCTTTTAATGAAAACCTGGTTCTTCCCGGGCCCAGGCGCAACCTGCTGGCCAAGGGCGGCCCTCTTTTGCTTTCGTTTCCTCAGCTCCGGCCTGAGTCCCACATCTCTGAGCCGGGGGTTGTGACCTACCGGCATCTATCATCCACCGCCCTGATCTGCCCTCCCCCCGACATTTGCTAATTCCCTTTGCTCTTATCTCCCACAATTTTCTTTAAATTAAAAACCGCAATTTCTTTGTATTTGGTCAGTTCAAATGGTAGCCTCGGACAATTAGATATAATTTTCCCTTTGACAACGGGAAGGGTGAGGGCAAGAGATCCATTTTAGCAGTTCTTAATCTGTTTACAAAAGACTCCCAAAATACATTCAATTTGTTCTGATGCAGAAAACCGTCCGCTGATCCTCTTTTGGCGAGAAACCAAGTTTAAATTCAACTGCATCATCACAACACCTACCCTAATCGTTTGTCTGTTTCTGCCTTCTTTTCCTTCCCAATCAAATGCAACACTTCATTAGAAGCCCTTTAAGAACGAGGACGATAATGTAACTGTGGACTGATACTTTATATTTTTATAATCCAGATCCAAATTGTATGGGTAAGAAAGAGGCAAGTCTATAGTTTTGTTTTGTTTTGTTTTCAACGTTTTTGGTGACAGTAGACAGCAACAAAATAATAAAGATTTAGGCACAAATACAATTGCTTCAGCGACATAAACCCTGGACTCCCGGTGCCTTTTCCTCTCTCTGGGAGAGGCGGGGATTGTCTGCATGTCTCTGGAGCCCAGCCGGGGGGCCGAGCCCAGCATTGCTGTGTCCACACCGGCTCAGAGCTGAGAACGCAGACGCCCCAAACAGACCAGCAGCCAGGCAGGCGCAGGGCATCCACGGCCCTTTGCAAGGGGGAGATGGCTGGGACAGCAAGAAGTTAAGCAGCTCGGTGATACTTCCAAAGTCCTTGAGGCCACGAGGCAGCAATGAGACACAGCTGCTTCTTTGGAGGTCCCCGAGAAACAAACAAAAAAGCCCAGGGATCCCTCAGCCCAACATCCTCTCCCAGAAGGACAGGTGAAGGGCAGACAGGGTCACTGGGTGAATTTGCTTTTCAGAAACAATTTTAAAGGAATCCAAATTCCACTCACTGCCCGCAAGTCTTTTGTGTTCCCTGGCTTCACAAATTGAAGCGAAATTGAATTCTCAAGTCCAGGACGGTGAGAGGGTGAATTTTTTTTTTTTTATGATAAAAGGAGAATTCATCTCTTTTATTCAAAGTTCCTTTAAAGGTTTCTTATACAAAAACAAAAAAAAGTTTCTGATACTAGTCAAAGAAAAGAAAAGAAAAAGTAGCCCGGAAGTTCAGTGAATGGAAAAAGAATTATTTATTTCGGGGAGGAGAGAGCAGTGCCCATGGCTTGCATTCAATCCCCTGACTGCACTCTGGTAATTTCTCCCTGGTGTAATTTGGATGGATTTTTTTTTAACTATTTAAATTTAAAAATGTTAAGATTAAGTGAGAATGAGAATTATGGGGGTTAAATCTTCATATTCAAAAGTAGTCTCTTTCCTTTGAATTAATTTGATATTAAAAAAAATAGTTAAGAAATGGTAAAGAGAAAGTATCCAAAAGCTAACAGCCATTGTGCACGGGAAATATTTCTTTGTCTTAGAGAACATTGCAGGGGGAAATGATATTAATTTTCATGAAAGGCTTGGTCTAAATGAACACGGCCTGTGCTGACTCCAAGTTTTCTCTGCAATTTCTCTGCCTTTTGTTGAGAGCGTGGCCATTTATTCCTCCCAGAGTTCTGTTTACCTACTAGGAGCCGCCTCTTTGTGTCTGGAACGTGATAAGAGGGGAAAAAAACAGGCAGGGTCACACTGAACACAGCTCCCGTGCGAGGACCTGTTGGTGGTGGTGCTCCCCACGCTCAATAAAGTCATTGTTGCCACAAAGGGAACCTCAAGTGTCGAGGCTGGGACTTAACTTCACATCCAGTCTGTTTGGCATCGTTATTTTTTAAAGCCCTTCGGAGCAGACATTTATTGGCGCTAGTAAACTTGGCTGTTGTGAAGAGGGTTGCCCACCCTCAGATCCTTCAACCAGAGGGGAAATCCCAGCCTTGCCCCTGCAACACAGCTGGGAACTCGGGACTGAAATGCTCCTGCAGAAGGCGGCTGTTTAGGGAAGGAGCCTTCGTGCAGACACTTCACTACATGGCTCTTTTTCTCTCCTGCGCTCACCCTCCCCTAAGGCGCCATTGGGATGGGGGGCTGGAGGGTGTGGGGACTGCAGGGTTGCCTCGTCCGGACAGAGCCGCCCTCCCCCTGTGAAGGTGCTGGCCTCCGTCGGTCCCAGCCACCCCGCGCGGCTGAACAGAGCGCCTGCAGGTAGCGCGGGTTGCAGCAATGTCCAGGGGCTGCAGCGAGGGCGCGCGGGAACCCTGTGCGGAGGGGCCGCGGGCCGGTAACTCGCAACCTGCGACCCTTCCCGCAGGCCTGGGTGGCCTGGCTTCCACCCAACCGGCCTTTGTCCCAGGAAGTCGCCCGACCCCGCGGACCGGCAACCACGGCTGTCTGATAAGACCTTTTGCGCCACTTGGGACAGGTTGTAAACGCGCCGGGCAGCTTTGTGTGTACCATCGGCCTTGGGGGTGGGGGGACGGCGATTCCCGTTCACCTGGGTCCCCAACCAGGTGGAGGCAGATCGGGGCCAACCCTCCCGCCCCGCCCCCAGCTAGGCGATTAGCGCTAATAGCAATTAATTCCCCCTGCAGCTCAAAGTCCCAGCAGCTACCGCGGTGCAGCCACTGCCCTGTGTCCCAGGTGCGCCAGCCAGGCACCCTTCTCCCCGGGGAGGGGTGACCGCTGGACCCGCCACCCGGTGCTCCGGATCCGATACACGTGGTGCAGAGGTTTTCCGGGGCAGTGACCTCATCGAGGGGAAGAGATGGGGTGAGGGGTCCCCAGAGCACCCACAGCTCTTGAAGAGGGTTGAAGAAGGAAGGCATGGATTGGGGGGGGGCGGGAGTGAGGGGCCCTGGGGGTATGGATGGCCCTCAGAGGAGAGTTGCTGAAGACTGGGAGCCTCTAGGAGTGGGCAGGGGGCCAGGAGGTCCAGCTGCCTTAGAAGAGGTGGGAGAAGGGAGTAGGCAGCCTCAGCAGCTTGCGTGGAGGGGGACGGGAAGCTTGGAGGTGGCCGAGCTGCCGCTCCCTGCCTCCTGTCCCTTTGCCCCAGAGTGAGCTGGGCAGCAGGGTGGAGGATGCACAGACAGCCAGGTTGAGGTCCCAGCAGGAAGTCTGAGGCTCTACAGTTGGGGTGCACCTGGGCCCACAGTGCCCCCTCATGGGACCTGAAAGAACAGCACAGATGACCCTACTCTCCTCTCCCACCCTGGAAGGCAGGCCAGGCCCTGCCACCTGCCCCAGGCTGGGCACACAGTAAGCCTGCACTGGCTGCAGGCACTCACTCACTCACCTGCTGCCCAGGACAGTGCAGTCGGTGCTGGTTCATTGGTAACTCAGAGGGTCACCCAATCTGGGTCCAGCATGACTGCTTCTCCCCATCTGGCACTTCGGGTCTGGTTGTAAAATCCAGTGGCTCACATCCAATTTTTTCTTTTTTTAAGAAACAATTATTCAACCACTGTGGGACTTTTTAGATAAGATGACACACACCAGGGTCTGATAACAGATTCTTGAGTCAGAGACATTAGAATGGTCCTGTTTCTGCCCTGCATTTTTAAATCTCATTAGTTTAGCAACTTACCTGAGAAAAATTGCTGCATAAAATCACCACGGAGTGCGTCGCACAGGAGCCGATCGGGCTGCAGGTACACAGTGTACATGTGTGTGTGTTTCCACCCCGGGCGGCCACTGTCCAGGAGTCCTCAGAATAGTAGGCAGTGGGTGTTGGGGGCACAGGGCAGCTTCTCTGTGCCCTTGTGGGAGCTCCTTGGTGTCATCCTGGAGTTAGTGGGAACTGGCGGATTCTAATGGAGCCCACGGGGTGAGGCAGCACGCTGAGCCCCATCTCCTCAGTGTGTGATCACGTCCAAACCCGGCCAGGACTAGCTGCTGGGGAGCCGGCCTGACTCAGGCTGCACAACAGGGATGGTCATCTCCCCACAGTCCCTGGGAACCCTTCTGAGTCTGGACCAACCCTCTTTCCTGGAGAACCTGAGCTCCAGATAAGCTCCTCTTAGACCTCTGGCCAGACCTGTGGGTTTCTAAAAGCTCTGAGGTCACCATTAGAAGAATATAGTCTCAAACTTCGTTGTGTCAGGGTAGGCAGGGGATTGCCCTGAGGGAAATGCATCCATCACCCAGTGTCACCAGACTCAAGGTGCCCATTCCCGGGGCTCCCCTTTCTGAGCAGTCCTGGGGGCCTGGCCTCCCCTTCCTGAACGGCCAGTTCTCTTCATCTTCACCACCACGTCAGCACCCCCAGGTGACTTTCTGTTTTCAGGAGACATGTTGGCAAGCCACAGCTGACACGGTGCTGAGCTGGGTATTCCAAATTTAGTTCCCTTCAACCCCAGGGCATACTCCAGGCTGAAGAACATACCCTGAGCCCATCCCATTCTCTGGGACAGCTCCCATCTCAGGCCCCTGCCTGAAGAGTCAGGGTAGGGAAGTTGCCCGGCCCGGTCTTCCTTGCTCACCACTCCTGAGTCTCCCAGGAAATTATGGCCCTTTCAGAAACAACCACATTTACTCTACAGCCCAAGCTCCCCCACCCCCAGCAGGAAGGAGGGTCTCACACACAAACTTTAAGAAAAGAAACTTGAGACCCCACCCACTGCACCTCTGATAAAAGGGGTGGGGGACCCCTTGCTGAAATTACCCTGGGACACTCCCTACTTGGGGACTTTAATGGTTCACCTCTTTAATTTTGTATCCCCTTTATCAAATCCCAAACCGGATACAATAAGTTTAAAGAGACTCAACTCCTTTCGAGCACATTTTGCAAAAGTTCTGGAGGGCAATGAGAAGGCCAGTCAGTGTCAGGGCAGGCCAGTCGCCCCCCTGAGGCCCCCCACTGTGGGCTGAGTGTGCACAGAGAGGTTTCCAGACACCAACACACAGCAGACTCACCTTTCTCTCTGGTCTCCCCCCAGATCTACTACAAAGTCATTAAGGACATCGAGCCCGGTGAGGAGCTGCTGGTGCACTTAAAGGAGGGCGTCTACCCCCTGGGCACAGCGCCGCCCAGTCTGGACGGTAAGACCCCTCCCGGGCTGCAGCCCTTGGAGCCCTTCCTGGAGGAGGGGAGGACACGTGCCACAGGATGAGGCCCAGGCAGCCCCCGCCCTCTGGACACCTTCCCAAGCCGCAGGCTCCTCCCTCTTTTTGGGGTGTAGCAGTTGCACCCTGAATTAGGAAGTGCCACGCGTCAACCTGCATCTTTGCAGTGGGAGCATCCCAGGTGATTTTTTCAAACTATCTCATCCTTAGACAAACCCACAGACAAAAGACATCAAACCAGTTTTGTAGCATGGAAGCATTTTTGGTCAGATTAAAGAGGAAGGTGGCATGTGCCCCTGGAGACCCAGGGCCAGGAGAGATGTCAGGGGCAGGGGACTCAGGAAGTGGGGCGGGACTCACAGTGCTGGCTGGTGGGGATAGTCACGAGCTCCCCCAAGCAGGGCTACAGAGAGCACAGGAGTGACCTGTCCCCTTGGCTTCTCTCCCGGCATCTGTCGGCTAAAGGTGTGGCAAGCAGGAGTTACTTTCTGGTTTCTCCACACTCAAGTACAGCTGCAAGGGTGTGGAGAACATTCTAGTCCCCCACAGACGAAGTTTTCTGAGATACAGATGCACATGTTAGGCCAACAGAGTCACGCCCTGTGGGGCCTGGATCAGTGGACTAGGAGCAGGAGCATGGGCAGTGCAGATGGCTCCCGGGCTCACATCCATCCTCTCTTCCCTGGATGAGACCCCATGTGAACAGAATAGCAGCCTCCCCCTCAGGCCGTGCCCAAGCCAGTGGTTCCTACTCACGCTGGAGACAGCAGGGCGGGGAGCTGTCCTGGGTGTCTCTCGGTCCTCTCCAAACACACTGGTGCCTCACCTCTGATATCATTCACCACACATTCCCCAAGGGATCTGCTCTGGTTTCGTGGTGAGGGAACAGCATTGCCTTGGCCAGGAAGCTGGCCCTGGAATTAGCAGGTGGGCTCTGAGACCAGTTGCAGAGAATGCTGCCTTAATTTACCCTTTTGGCTGCCAAGCATAGGCACCCTGGGTTGTCCAGAAGGAAATCGGCATGGAAGGACAGTTTTATGAGCCAAGTTCTATCTGTACTCCCCTCTAAAGTTTGGTTTTAATTAGGCTGTTGAGAAAAGAAAAATAAATCGCTGAGCTCTGGGTAGCAGGGAGTCGAGGACTCATTTTCCTTAAAATAATTGTTGAAAAGACCTGTGAGTCTTGGGCGGCACAGGAGAGCGCCTTGCCACAGTACTTTGACCGTGGAATTTCATTCCTATAATGAAATTTCTTTCTTCCAAAAGGGTTTTTTAAAAAAACCTCCGTTCCTGCTCTCCACCCCACTTAGACCCCTGATATTAAATAACCCAAGTCTGCATTTTCCTAATAATTTATCAGACGTTTGTGGGCTAATTGCTTTCTACACATAATAGTCCAACATCAAATATTTGACTTTTCCTGCTCTTTCCTGTCAAGATCATGCCTCTATGGCAGCCCCCGCCCCCCCCCCCCAGTTAAACTCTGAATCGCACAGAAAGAAAATGCAAAAATGTTCCTCACTAAGATAATTATCATAAAAATCTTTTATCCAGGCCCTAGCTAAGTGGAGCGGCCCCTTATCACTGCAGGAATTTGGAGCAGGCTCTGGGGCTCTTTTGAGCCTCTGGTCTGGTCGATTAGCATGTAGATGCCACATAATTGTGAACCCCTCCGCTCTCGAGGCCATTAGGCACGGATTTATTTTTCTGTTACATTCCTGTTCTGCCGTGAGAGTTGCTGATAGAACTTGAGACAGACAAGCGAGGCGCAGATGTGACAAACAAGATACCCCATGATTGCACTAATGTACACAGCTATGATTTAATTAAGAAAAAAAAAAGATGTCAGACTGCCAATGCGTGGCTCGACTTGGTAGTAGAGAGAAGGTAGTGGGGGGAACCCTGGCCCACTCCCCCAACCAGATTCGGGTACACACAGGTTCACTTCCAAGCATTTGTTTTTGTGCTGTGCTGGGGACCGCCATCAGGCATTGAGGAAGACCCAGAGAGAGGGGTTCACCCGCCCGCTGCTGGGGCGAGGGTGGCAGGGCACGGAGCTCTGCCCCTGCAGTCCTGAGGCCGGAAACCCTTCCTCAGAGCTGCAGCTTTGTAAAGAAATGCAGCCCACTCCCCCCACCCCCCAGTGATCCAGACCAGAGGGAAGCCACTTTCAGATCCATTCGGTCTGGCGACTTGTTATTTTGTTTTTATACTCACAATGGAGGGGGAAAGAGTTCTCTTTCGTGAGAACTTCTCGCTCTTGGGAGAAAATAAAAGAAAATCATTTCCATTCAAATATGCTTTTCTTTTTAGGAAGGTTCATAATAATTTGCTTTCCCCCTCTCCCAAGAAGGTCAAGAGGACGCAATGTATTCTGTACAGAGCATGTAAGGCAGAGAGATAATAAGCTGGGGTGTAATACGATGTTGGAATAGAAAACACTCGCTTAGTATTTCTTTAAAACAGAAATTTCCTGTTCTGGGAAGTGAAAATGCCTTGGGCTGTGCCTGCCTCTCCCCCACCCCCACCTGTGGGCCCAGGGCTGTGTTCAGGGCCAGCCTCATCTGCCTGGGAGACATCTGGGAGGTGTGTCCACACCACTCTGCATGGTCAGCGAGGCTCAGACGTGTCCTATCCTTTGATGGGGGCAAGCTTGTCTGTGGAGTGATGGGGGCAGAGGCGGAGGCCACATTTGTCACCACGGTCAGTTCCACCAGCTTCTCGACACCCTCAAATGCCTGGAGTAAGAGCTAGATGGATTCATGTTTGAAATCCAACAATTTTCATTTTAAATCTAAATTCTAAATGAGCACTGGGAAAATGAGTTAGTGGGCTGGCACTTCTTCTTGCCTTTGTTTGCAAATTTCAGCTTCTGTGATTGTTCTTTACTGGGTCCAGAAAGAGTGCGATGAGAACTGGGATCTCTGACTTAACCACAGGGCTGGTGGAAGGCCTGGTCTCAGCCTCCTTCCAGCCCAGGAAGTTGGCATAAACCCACAAGTGACCTAAGGGGTCTGCAGTGGGTGGGCTCAGTCCTGAGACATGTTCTCAGTACTGCCACACACGGGACTAGCTCCCTGGGGAGAATCTGAATTTCTAAAGACAAGAAAGCCTGCAGGCTGCAGCGGGGCTGCCTGGCTAACCTCACAGGGAGACTGAGTCCGGCCTGCCCTTTGTGGTGAGGACTCTGGTCTCACTGTTCTGCTTCTTGTGCAAACTCTGCAGTTTCTCCCAGCCTCAGTTTACCTGTTCTCAGGCTGCACACACACACTGTAGCACCTCCCTGGGTGCCCCGGGGTTCACATGAGGCTTGCACGTACAGATCCCACAGAGCTCTCGGGACAGGGCCTGCCACTGGGGCACTCCCAATAGCAGGTCACTGTGCCCGCATTGTCACGGTAGACTCTTGTCCTGTAAAGAGTTTGCAGCTCGCTTTGTATTTCAAGAGCAGTGTTTGGTCGATGTGTAGAATGTCTGTTTATTGCCTGCCTTGTCCCTGTGCCTTGTGTCAAGTCTGAGATTCCTCCCTGCCACCCCAGGGTGAGTCCAGCCCCAGAAGACTTTGGTTCTCTTCTCAGGCATCCGGGAAGCTCCTCCTAGCGGCCTTCCCTGGAAATGTCTGACATAGGGGTCATTGGAGGCCAGAGCCAAGGTGTGAAGTCCGCAGGTTCTGGGCATCCTGCAGCTTTTCTCCCTTCAGGATCTTGTCTTCCCCCAAAAGAAGTGCTTTCCTGAGGCTCAGGTTGGGGAGCAGGCGAGGGCGCCCAGGCTCGGGATGGTAAATAGAGGCAGTGTGGGGGCGTCTTACCAGCAACAGTGCCTGCCCCGGCCCCAAACACAGGGCCTTTGGCCTCCTCTGTACCTGGCACCCTTCCAGATATGTAGTGCTGTCCAAAGACAGGGCCGAAAGTCACATCTCACAAGCCGGTGTCTGGTATCCAAACGGTGTCATCCGTGGGCCTGGCTGCAGTGGGCCAGAGGCGGCCCCACGCTTGGGAGTGTAGAAGGAAGGGTCCCATGGGGGTCTCCACCTTGGGCATCTGTGACTCAGGCTGGGAGACTCTGAGCACGCACCACTAGGCATGTGACCCAGGCCAGTATGGAGAAGAGCTCTTAGGCTCAGGGCAGCTACCCTACACTGCCCTGACTCTGAAATGTCCCATGGCTATGGTGGTCTCTCTGACATGTGGAGGGGGCAGCAAGCGGAACCCCCTTTCCATCTCCCCCCTACCCCCTACCTCGCAGCCTCTACACCCCTTGGATTCAGCCCTTTGCAGCCAATGTTCAGGCCAAGCTAATCAAGGCTTAGCTCCGTGCTGGGCACAGGGTCAGTCCTAGTACATGTGCACACCCAGACACATTCCCACTATGCACAAAGGCATGGGAACACACACACAAGCATGCACAGACACAATCCCATAGCATGTGCACATTCACACATAAACATTCATACATTTTCACACATGCATACACACTGGCACATATAAACACACGCACACAGTGTGTACATGTACACCCAGGCTCTCACAAGCACGGATGTGCACACGAGTACATAAACATGCACCTGCTTGCACACAGAGACATACCCACAGTCCCTGCAAAATACACACAAATGTGAACAGGCAAATGTGCATGTAACCAATCACTTGCACACACAGACCACACTTATGTCAGCTATGAAAATATGCGGATGCACACAGTTATTTACACAAGTAGGTGCATGCGTTCATACACACCCACACGAGTGCATCGCACACTCACAAATGCAGTTGTGAGATGCACAGATGAGGATGCATATGCTAGAACATTCACACTCAAGCACATACGTTTGCATGAGCACACACAGCTGCACACACGTGCCCACAGGTGCCCACAAGCACACAATACATGTTCATCTCATTTAGGCAAGAGCTTAGGACAGCTGTTGTCTTTCTAGACCCAGCTGGGAGACTAGGTTCTGGGGTGCCCGCCCTAGCTGGGAAGCTGCTGTCAGTGCCGGCAGAGCCCCCCCAGACGGCAGCTCCAGGCTGACTGCTGGCTTGGCACCGTGGTCAGGATGCTGCCTCGTAAACTTCATAATAGCTGCCCTCTTTTAATTTGTTTGACCTTGATGACAATAATTTATTGTGCGCATTGGAGCTCTGCCGTCTTTCTTCTCCTAATTCATAAACAAAGCACTTAGCCTGGCTTCCTTCTACACTCCCAAGCGTGGGGCCGCCTCTGGCCCACCGTGGCCGGCTGAAACAAAGGCAGGGCCCGGTGTGATAGCTCAGTGTCCCCGAGAGGCACAAATAAGGGTCCCTGGGCCACTCAGGACGAGGCTGGAAGGGAGCAGAGCAGGAGCAGCCGGCACTCGCCCACCGCCCCCTCATCCTCTCTCTTGCAGAGGAGCCGACCTTCCGCTGTGACGAGTGTGATGAGCTCTTCCAATCCAAGCTGGACCTGCGGCGCCACAAGAAGTACGCATGCAGCTCGGTGGGCGCCGCGCTCTATGAGAGCCTGGCGGAGGAGCTGAAGCCCGGGGGCCTCGGCAGTGGGGCCAGCGGCCTGTCCCACGAGTGCAAAGACTGCGAACGGATGTTCCCCAACAAGTACAGGTGCCACCTGCCCCGCCGGGTCCCTGGCCCCATGACGGGCAGGGCTCCAGAGACAGGTGGAGATGCGCCTGGGGCGTGTGCTGGGTCCACCCAGGAGTGTCCCTGCTGAGATGCTGCCAGCCCCCTGGTCCCACACAGTCGGGACCACATTGAGACACAGGCAGGAAGCAGTGAAAGTGCAGGCCGAGCCCCAGGTGCGCAGCCACCAGCCCAGGGCTGCTTCTGGAATAAGATCCCAGACCAGGATGGGGTTGGAAGTGCCCAGCCCTGGGGGGTCCTGAATGCCCCACTTTCTGGACACACAACCCTTTTCGGATAGTGGGCAGAGGCAGGAAAGAGTCACCAGGAAGGATGTTGTACACAGGAGCAGCCCATATGGGCCATCCCCTGTCTGAGGCCAGGCCGGAATATGAACCTAGGCCTTGGAGGCCTTGGGGAACTGTGGGGCTCCCTGGGAAAGACGGGCTCCTAGGCTCTAGTAGGTACAGCCAGGGCTCCCAAGCCAGGGAAACTTTTCCAGCATAGCTCCCTCCCCCCACCTTTGAGAATTCTTCCAGGACAGCCTTGCAAAATCAGAGCAGAACCCCATCAGGCCCCTAACAGGCTGTGTGACTGCTGAAGGCTTAGACCGTCCCTTCCCGACCCCCCAGGGACGGCAAACCCTCCACCCCGCACAGATGACTGAGAAAATAAGTGTTCGGGCAAATCCCGACAGAGGCCCTTCGCAGTAAGCACCACTCAAGAGGGTCCGTGTTTTCTCTACATAAACACATAAATCACAATTAACAACAGGGAAAAAGATACAATCTCCTGATGCTTGAGAACCAGGCGTTTCTGATCTAAATGGATGGCTGGGCCCATAATTAACGGGCCGTGATGTATTACTGCTTTGCTCATGGAGATTAACACTCATCCCCAGGATGGGAGGAGAAGCGGGGTGTCCCCCGAGAGGAGGGGGTTAAAAGCTGCTCGCTCATCCGAATGGAGTGGCCCCGAGCAGCTGTGCCCCACACTTTCCCGCATCTCATTTGGGGACCCCCTAGTGAACCCGGGCTGCCTACCTGCCCCTCCCTGTGCCTGGCTTCCCAGGGCTTACCTCCACTCTGGGGTTTGTGACAGCATTGAAGTCCCCGTACCCCATTTTTTCTGGGTCAGCAGCAAGCTAAGGGACAGGCAGGGGTTGGGGGCCACGGGATCCAGCCTTGTCCTGGTAGATGCACCAGAGTGAGGTCATTTTAGCAGGAAGGAAAGACTTCTTTATGTGACACGGGAAAGCCATCTCTGCCCCTTGTACTCACTGGCCAGTCAGGGAGGAGAGAGCCAGAGAGGTGCCACACATGCCCTGACGCTCCTGCCGTGTGGCGGGGACTCCACGGGGCTGCTGAGAACCAGTGGCACGGGGCAGGTTGGGCCCCAGGTGACCATCCCCTGTGTGCGCAGCTTGGAGCAGCACATGATCGTCCACACGGAGGAGCGTGAATACAAGTGTGACCAGTGTCCCAAGGCCTTCAACTGGAAGTCCAACCTCATCCGCCACCAGATGTCCCACGACAGCGGCAAGCGCTTCGAGTGTGAAAACTGTGTCAAGGTAACGTTCAGGGGCACACCCGCCGCTCCACCCACACCCTCCCCCAGCAAGAGGACACAGGCAGGTGCAGGGCCCGTCCTCCCCACACCTGCCGCTCTGCCCGCACCCTCCTTGGGAGCCCCAGCCCTGCCTGGATGCAGCAGGAAGGCCACAGAGAGATGCGGGGCCCATCCTCCCCACACCCCTGCTATGAGAATCGGATGAAGTACAGTAGAACAGGGTACATGTCCTGAGGTAACTCGCAAAGGAAAGCAAGACCCAAAAAGATTGTCAGGCTCAGCGCCTGTAGCTCTGTGGTTGCAGTGCTGGCCACGTACAACGAGGCTGGTGGGGTCGAACCCGGCCCCAGGCCAGCTAAACAACAATGACAACGGCAACAAAAAATAGCCAGGTGTTGTGCTGGGCGCCTGTAGTCCCAGCTACTTGGGAGGCTGAGGCAAGAGAATCGCTTAAGCCCAAGAATTTGAGGTTTCTGTGAGCTGTAAGTGCCACAGAACTCTACCCAGGGTAACATACTGAGACTCTGCCTCAAAAAAAAACGAAAATTGTCACACGGCTCAAAGGGATTGGGGCCAAGGCCAGAGCCCAGGTCCTCCCCAGGGAAGGGGGAGACTACAGCATGAGCCCCTACCCAGCCAGCCCTTGCAGGCCGTCGCCTGTCAGCCTAAAGATGCTCTCTGCATCCCTGACATGCACACCTTGTGGCGGTTTGCTAAGGACTGTTGAGGAGACCAGGGCTGGGGGACCCTCGGAGGACATTGGCAGGTCATTGTCCCCACAGAGACCTGTCCTCTCCAGCCATCACAGAGGGCAGAGTGTCCAGGGAGATGGGTAGGGCCCTCCAGTCCATTGCCCTCTGCGGGCTGACTGGGGTGTCCAGGCAAGGCTCAAGCCAGCTGTGTGTGCCCGGCCTGTTAGGTGTTCACGGACCCCAGCAACCTACAGCGGCACATCCGTTCCCAGCACGTGGGAGCCCGGGCCCACGCCTGCCCGGACTGTGGGAAGACCTTCGCCACGTCCTCTGGCCTCAAGCAGCACAAGCATATCCACAGCACGGTCAAGCCCTTCATATGTGAGTCGTCCCCCACCCGAGCCCCACAGCTCTTCCTGGCACCCCTAAGTGCAGGGACCTGTCCCTCTGCCCTTGCTGCCCCTGTGCCCCCCTCTGCTGCTCTGTCCCTGCTCTTCCCTCCAGCTGGGGCCCCACCGAGGAGCCCAAGGAGGAAGAGCTCTGCCCAAGGCCCTTCCACCTCCTTCACCACGGGCCCTGGGAAGAGCCCTGGCGTTCTTGTCCAGTCTGGGCTGGTCACTGGATGCCCCCAGAGTGGGGCTGCTCACCCACACACACGTGTTTATGCATGTATATGTGCACTGTGTGTATGCGCATAGCTGCACACATAGGACACACATGCATACGTGTGTACACTACACACGGCTCATGCAAACCCAACCCCCTCTGCAGCGGTGCAGCGTCCCTGTAATTTCATATGCGTTTGTCTGCCTCCCGCTGACGTTCCAGGCGAGGTCTGCCACAAGTCCTACACACAGTTCTCCAACCTGTGCCGGCACAAGCGGATGCACGCCGACTGCCGCACGCAGATCAAGTGCAAGGACTGCGGGCAGATGTTCAGCACCACCTCCTCGCTCAATAAGCACCGGCGTTTCTGCGAGGGCAAGAGCCAGTACACGCCGGGCAGCATCTTCACGCCAGGCCTGCCCTTGACCCCTGGCTCCGTGCTGGACAAGGCCAAGCCCTCTCCCAGCCTCAACCACTCTGGCCTGGGCTTTGGAGACTACTTCCCCTCCCGGCCGCACCCGGGCAGCCTGCCCTTCTCCACGGCGCCGCCGGCCTTCCCTGCACTCACACCGGGCTTCCCAGGCATCTTCCCTCCATCCTTGTACCCCCGGCCACCTCTGCTACCTCCCACGCCGCTGCTCAAGAGCCCCCTGAACCACACCCAGGACGCCAAGCTCCCTAGCCCCCTGGGCAACCCAGCGCTGCCCCTCATCTCTGCGGTCAGCAACAGCAGCCAGGGTGCCACAGCAGCCACCGGGCCAGGAGAGGAGTTCGACAGCCGCCTAGAGGACCCATGTCCAGGGAAGCTCAAGACACGGGGAAGCGATGTGTCGGACGGCAGCGACTTCGAGGATGTCAACACCACAACAGGGACCGACCTAGACACGACCACAGGGACAGGCTCAGACCTGGACAGTGACGTGGACAGCAACCCTGACAAGGCCAAGGGCGAGAGCAAGCCAGCTGAGGGCAAGCCCGAGTTTGGGGGTGGCTCGGCGCCCCCAGGCCCCCCGAACAGCGTGGCTGAGGTGCCCGTCTTCTACTCCCAGCACTCCTTCTTCCTGCCACCAGACGAGCAGCTGCTGACCTCATCAGGTGCCGCCGGAGACTCCATCAAGGCCATTGCATCCATTGCCGAGAAGTACTTTGGGCCGGGCTTCATGGGCATGCAGGAGAAGAAGCTGGGCCCGCTGCCCTACCACTCCATGTTCCCCTTCCAGCTGCTACCCAACTTCCCCCACGCCCTCTACCCCTTCACGGACCGAGCCCTCGCCCACAACCTGCTGGTCAAGGCTGAGCCACAGTCGCCCCGTGATGCCCTCAAGGTGGGTGGCCCCAGCGCCAAGTGCCCCTTCGATCTCACCACCAAACCAAAGGAGGCGAAGCCCATCTTACCTGTGCCCAAGGGTCCCCCGGCCCCTATGCCCGGCGAGGAGCAGCCGCTGGACCTGAGCATGGGCAGCCGGGTGCGTGCCAGCCAGAACGGGGGCGGGCGGGAGCCCCGGAAGAACCACATCTACGGGGAGCGGAAGCTGGGGCCTGGAGAGGGACTGCCCAAGGTGTGCCCGGCGCACATGCCCCAGCAGCCCTCGCTGCACTACGCCAAGCCCTCGCCCTTCTTCATGGACCCCATCTACAGGTATTAACACGCCCCGCCCTCACCCGCTGTCCCCCAGGGGCCACGGCCACCATGGGAGCTGGGCAGGCTCAGCACCGAGGTGTCTGTCTCAAGTGCCCCCGTGGCTGCCCCTCCGCCTTTGCAGGCCTCAGACAGGCACCCTTGTTCTTAAGGGGGGGTCCCCGGGAGAGACATCTGGATACCTCACAAATGTGACCAGGACAGGTTCTCCCAGGCTTGTGTGGCTCCTCTACACAGATGGGAACATGGATGTCCAGCTGCCCGCCTGGGCCTCTCTGAGCCCAGACGACCCCCACCCACCAAGCTCCCAGCATTAGGGGAGAGCTGGCCCTAAGCAGAGGGCTATGCTCATGGGTGGGCTTGGCCCTGGCATCTGATATGGGCCCACAAGGTAAGGTGCAGGTGCACACACGTGAGCAGGGCCAGCCATGAGGGGGACATGGGGACGGGCCACACCCTGAGCCACAGGTCCTTAGGAAATGAAGATGAGAGGTGTCAGGGTGCTGACAGAGCTATGGGATAAGTCCAGCATCTGAGGAGGGTGATCAGACACTCACAGAAAGAACCTTCCTGTCAGGCCCCTGGAATTGGAGCCAGCACCCAAGAAGGTCTATTGAACCTTCTCCCGAATCTGCCTCTTCTCTGTACGCCCTCCTCCTCACCCTCCTCCCGGCCTGGTCTGGGGCCTTTTTCTGGAAGCTGTAGGGAGTCCATGGTCAGCCTGGGAAGGGCCCTGTCCCCTAGTTCCTCCAAGAGCCCATCTGAGGCAGATGTGTCCCCAGCTCTCCCTGCTGGAGAGGCTGCCCAGACCTGGACCTACCTCTGAGACTGGCTCAGAGGAGGACTCAGCAGCAAGACGCCTGAGCATCCCTCACACCCAACACAGTGACACCACCACAGCAAGTGTGTCCCCTAGGGGTCTGCTGGGGTCTGCTGACCCAGTCACTCAGGGCACCAGGCTGGTAGGGACACCACAAGACACAAGGTCAGGAAAAGGCGGACAGAGGAGTCAGTGACAGAATTGGCAGGGCAGCCCTGGCCAGGCCCTACGTGTAGCCTCATGACCAATGGGGCAACAACAGGTTCCTGGCAGGGTGGGTGGCTCGGCAGGGTACGTAACCCTCTGTGTTGCTGTCCAGCAGGGTAGAAAAGCGGAAGGTGACGGACCCCGTGGGAGTCCTGAAGGAAAAGTACCTGCGGCCGTCCCCACTGCTGTTCCACCCTCAGGTAAAACAGCAGGTGGCTGGCTGGACACCCTCAGCCCTCCACACTGCCTGAGGGTGCCGGGAGGGCAGCTACCACACCAAGGCAGACCAGGTCCACCAAGGCCCTCATCCCTCAAGGGTGGAGGCAGCTTCTGTCCCTGCGGCCCCATGGTCACTGGTGGCAGGATGCAGGGCAGCCCTGACCGTCTCCCTGGTGACCTTCAGGGAGCTGTGGCCTCAGATTGACAAGTGGCCCCTGACCCAGGGCTTGGGGCTCCAGTGGAGTGGTGGGCAGAGCTTGGACAGAGACCAAGAATTCTGAATGTGAGGGCAGCAGGTGGACTGGCATTTCTGGGGGACATAAGACCTGCCTGTGTTCAAATGAAAAGACCAAAGAGAGGAGAGGCCTTAGTGTTTGGGGGACACGGAGCAGGCCCTAAGGCAGGCAGTGGGCAGGAGGGGGCCCAGAGGGTGGCCGCACTATCCACAGGGAGCAGAGCAGGGTTCAGAGAAAGAGACAGGCCCAGAGATCCCCAAAGGCAGCACAGGAAGGCTCAGCCCCCATGAGCCTAGAGGTGCTCCTGCCTGCCTCTTGGGGAAGGGTCAGCGGAGGCCACATGGGGATGGGCAGTAAGGCTACTGTCTGCACCCCACCTGGAGGGTCCCCTGCTCTTGGGACTGGCCCTCACCAACTGCAGAGGGGCCATTGTTCTTGGTGCCTTTCCCCCCAGGGGCAGCCCCCTCCAGTTTGTGAAACCTGCCCTGGGCTGAGTTCACAGCTAAACTTAGCGCCTCCCATTGTTTGCTGGGGCTGTGGAACTGGGCTAATAACTTCCCGTGATTTTCCTCCGAGGGTCTGGAAAGTACCAGAGGCAGCCAGGCGCATCCTGTGTTTGTGTTTGTGGGGGCTCAAGGGGAGGGAGTTAGCTGGCAAGAGAGGCCCACCCAGGCCTGAGGGAGGGAGGCCTGGCAGGGGTCTGCTGCCCATTATGACTCCTACCCACTGCTCCCCACTGCCTTGTGGCCCTCAGGGACAGGAGCAGGGCAGGAGAGAGGAAAACAGTGCATCACCAAGTTAAAGGGCCTGAGGTCAGGCAGAAAGCACCTCATAGCTCACAGCCTCTATAAAGCATAAGAGGCCACTACCTTAGCCCATGCCAGCAGCACCATGGCCAAACCCTTCTGCTTCTGGGGCCTGACGTGCAACCCTGGGGTGCAGAGTGAGGTGGTCCTGCTTCTCGACAGTTCTGGGGTCCTGCAGAGGCTCATGTGGAGGCAAGTGTCCCAAGGCTGCACCTGTGACCCACCGTGCCCAGGGCCTTGGTGTCTCCCTGGGGACCCATCATCCAGGCATGCAGGGGCTGGGGAGGGGTTAGGGGTGGCTCAGGGAGCAAGGAAGTTTCCACCTGTCAGGGAAGATAGGCTGGAGCATCACACCTCCCAAGGAGGGGTGTGTGCCTACCCCATAGCACTACAGCCTGGACGAGGGCCCAGAAGGGATCCTCAGCCATTGTGGACGCACACTATTTTCTTCTACTCATTAACTTCTTTCTGGGTGTTTTTATTGTAACCAGTCAGTTGTTCCCCAAATAGCAAAATAGCTAAAGCATGTGACCTCCACGTAGCATTTTTAGAAAACCCGCTGAGTAAGTGCCTCGTGGGCAAGACCCCACCCTGCAAATGTTGAGTGCCCTGTGCCAGTACTCAGACAAGGGGCCCTCAGGAGCTGTCACTGAGCGCTGCCCAGTGGCAGTGAGACTTGAATGAAGGGCCTTGGGTGAGGTGGGTCCTTCTTAACCCACCCATGGGTTATTCCAACTGTCAGAGTTCCTCATTCCTGGCCAGTTCCTCCCAGAGACCACAGCACCTTGAAGACCACATGCTCTTCCTTGCTGCCCCCTTCTCTATGGTCTCCCAGGAGAATGTTTGTTGAGCAGTGATGTATGGAGGGCCTGCTATGTGTGGCCATGACCCTGAGGGTACAGGTCCACCATATAGAGGTTTGGTGGTGACAGCCAAGGCTCAGGGTTTGCTCCTGCATCCTTTCAACTAACCCTCCGGGCATAATTAGAACTCTTCCTTTCATCCACACCCATCCTCCCACAGGACCTGGCCACACCAGGTGCTTACAAGGCAGCCAGCCTCCACCCAGAGGCTGCTCCTGATCAGCAGGGGGAGGGGAACTGGGAGAGGCGCTGCTGATACCCAGAGGCTGCGTCGACCCCTACCCCTCTCCTGTCACCAAGACCCAAGGCACAGGCTGGGACTCTGATCAGGCTGGGACTGCCCACTGGGTGGAAATGACCAGTCTGTGCCTCCTTTTACCCCTTGAACAAACCTTTGCCATCTCCAGGGAGCAGAGAAGCAGCTCCTTTTGTCCATATCAACTTGTTTTGTCCTGTGTTGTTGGACACTTGGCATTATTATTTTGAATATGCTTTCCATATTATTTTGAATATTTTGTTCATAAGATCTGGTCATAAAGAAGCTATTGAGGGCAGTGCCTGTGGCTCAGTGAGCAGAGCATCATCCCCATATACTGAATGTGGCAGGTTAGAACCTGGTCCCAGCCAAACTGCAACAACAACAACAACAAAAGCTGGGCATTGTGGCCGGTGCCTGTAGTCCCAGATACTCAAGAGGCTGAGGCAAGAGAATCACCTAAGCCTAAGAACTGGAGGTTGCTGTGAGCTGTGACGCCACAGCATTCTACCAAGGGTGAAAAAGTGAGACTCTGTCTCTAAAAAAAAAAAAAAAAGAAGAAGAAGAAGATATTGAGTCTGTCTCTAGTGTTTTTCCTGCAATTAGGTCAAACTACCATGTGGTGGCAGTGGTTCCTCAAGCCCATGATGTCATGATGTGTCTTTTAAACTGAGAATCAGGTCACTATCTTTATTTTTCAAGACTGAAAAACAAAACAGAACAACAACAACAACAAAAAACATAATTCTGCATTTAACCCAAACTGGTCAATTAGGAGTGCTGGCTGGGTGTCAAGCCAGATGGGCATTATTAGCCCAATCAAAATAAGGGGTTGGGTGGTCAGCATCAGTGGTCTGCGGCACCCGGGTCCCACCCACACCAGGCACCAGGGCTGCTTGTTGAAGGTCAGCTCTAGCTTCCAGGCTAGATGCTAAACCATAGCCAGGGAAAGAATCCAGTCCAGTGCCAAGAAGACACTGGGACCCTGGTTCTGGTGGCCACTGCACACCCACTGGCACACTCTGTGTGAAAGACTACCAGGTGCCCATGAGGGTGGATGATGGGGGACAGCTTAGCCCAGTCTGTAACCACTCACATCTCTTGCACCAACAGATGTCAGCCATTGAAACCATGACGGAGAAGCTGGAGAGCTTCGCTGCTATGAAGGCCGACACGGGCAGCTCCCTGCAGCCTCTCCCCCACCACCCCTTCAACTTTCGATCTCCGCCCCCCACGCTCTCAGATCCCATCCTCCGGAAGGGCAAGGAGCGGTACACCTGCAGGTGCGGCTCCCAGGTGCTGGTGGGGTAGCTGGGAGGGGCTTTGGTGCCACATGGTGGCGTGAACTTGTGCATCCAGGAAAACTCAGGGCTGGGGCCACAGTGGAGCACAGCTGCAGATGCCACTGGCCCTTCAGTGACTGAGGCTGTCCTCCCTAAATAAGTGACGTTGGACAGGCCTCCGCTTCCCCTCCCCTTTCCCCCCTCCAGACTGTGCTCATGTGGGCTTGAGAAAATGCCACTTGGCCAGGCTCATCTGAATTCAGGATTAAGGTAGAGGATGTGCCAGCCAGTATTTAACCTCAGCCCAGGAGGGGACAGGACAGTTTTTACAGATTTCACAGCGCTGGAGAGATATACTCTGGCCACCTCGCCAGCTGGTGTGAGCCTGTCTGAGCCTTCCAAGTCAGCCTCTGAGGGGATGGGGGCTGGTGGGTCAGCTGCTCTGGCCCCTGCAGCTTCCCTATGAAATATGGGAGCCTCTGGAGCTAGAGAGGAGATTGGAAACCGGGTGCTGGGCAGGATCACCCATGTGCCAGGTAGGAACCACTGATGTGAGAGGGGATATCTAGCCACACACCCTAACAACTACCTCACTTCCACCTCCCTCTGCTCCAGGTACTGTGGGAAGATCTTCCCCAGGTCAGCAAACCTCACAAGACACCTTAGAACACACACCGGGGAGCAGCCATACAGGTAGGCGACATGGTGCGGGTGGAGGAGCCAGGGTGCCTGCGCAGATGCTCTGCTCACTCCCTGCTGGCATGCACACACCCTCCTGGAGTTCAAGGCCACCGCACCTGCAGTGGGGAGGGCCTAGGCTGGTGCTGAGCCCTTGGGCCTGGTCAGTCTATGGACCCTCACTCCCAGGGTGTTGTAAGGGTAAGGCAGAGAGGCCCACAGTCAGAGGTTGACCCAAACCAGGGTCCCAGGGGTCCGTATATGGGTAACCTCAGCCTCACCACATCCAGCCCAATCCTGAGTGCATCATGGTGGACTAGGCTGCCCCCAACCCCAGGTAGCCAACCAGCGAGGGGGCAGAAGGAAGCAGGAAACTCCTGGCAAACTTGGACTTGGGTCCCTGGATTCTTACTAGCATGTGCTCCTAAGATCCCACACCACTCCCTGAGTGGCTGGCTGCCACCCCAGGACCATGAGAGCCTCCCCTCGAGGTTTGTCATCCCCAAGGCTCAGAGAGGCCCTGGGAACCACCTTAGCCTCCTGTTCTGGCCCAGGTCCGTTCTGTCTGTCTCCGGAGCCAGAGACATGCTGAGGGTGGTGCCCTGACTCGCCGGGGGCCCTGCCCAACCTTCTCAGCCAGAGACTCCCAGGGAGGGGCCTGGGAGTTGGCATTTTAAATGAGAGCCCCAGGCGATTGTAGCCTTGAGGAGAATGAGGAGACAGTAGTTTCTGTGCCAAGACCAGTTTAGTAACACTCGTGGGGTGTGTCTGGTTAATGGAAGCCACCAGGAATAAAGAGTTTAGCATGGTTTTCAGTTGACAGCCACACAGGGCTTCGGGTCACCAGAAAGTGACCACACGATAACACAGACTCCTCTTGTGTGTCCATCCTGGGGAGGGCAGCCACAGGGGCACCTGCACAGGCTGTGGCCCCAAGCCCCACCCTGAGACTGAACATCTCTGCCCACGGGCCAAGTCCACCTGGCAGGTAGGTGGCAGCCCCCATGCACAGGCCTCCCCAATGCACGGCCACAGTTGTCCACTCTCCAAAAAATAGTAACTTACAACTTAACAAAGGCTAACAACAAAAAGATTTATGTGGTCTGGTCCTCTCCCAGAAAACGAGCCTTGTGTTTTCTCTGTAATGAGAGCCGACTTCTGGACAGTGTTGCGTGCTAAGAGCCCCCGGAGGCTCGGGCTGTGTTTATAGAGGAATTTAATTATCATTGATTTCTTTTGCTGTCTCCAATCTGTGAGTTTCGACTTTGGTAACAATAATTGCTTTGCAAGCTTGTGTTGCAAATCCTGACTTGACCTGGCTCGAGCGGAGGGGTTTAGGACACGTGGCTGTCCCTCCCATTCCTCCAGTGGTCTCTGGGCTGGCTTTATCTCCCAGTAGAAGCATTTTACGTTAGAAGAGGAAAATGTGCGTCTGTCCCCTGTGGTGTGGCAAATACCTTTCTCCGGGGAGGACAAACTTCCCACTGCCAGGCCCAGACTGCCAGCCGGCATTAACGCTCAGCATCTCCTGGCCCAGAGATCTTGGAGAAAGCGTCCAGGCACTGTGGGGTTTGGGTTGCAGGGATATAAAATTTGCACAGGGAACAAGGGGGCTGCTTCCCAGCATCCGTCCTGCAGCCAGCTCAGAGGTCTCTCCAGATGCTGCCTGGGAGAGCCCCTGAGGGCCCTTGTGGGGCTGGTGATCCCCCGCTGAGGAGGCACCCTGTCTGCAGTGGCATCTCCCGCATTCCCTCCCTGTCCGCCTGCTATCCTGCCCGTGTGAAGTGAGGCACAGTTGTGTTTCCCTCAGGACCACAGGGGCCTGTTCCTGTCCTCTTTCTTTTTTACTTTTATTTTCAAAGCTGAGTTTCAACCACTTTCTTTTTCTGTCCCCCACCCATGATGGCTGGCAGTGGCCCTCCTGTATCTGAGTGAGGACTCTGCTGCCTCAGGGTCCAGTGCTCAGGTGCCCAGAGCTCTGGGGCCCAGGGCCAGCCACCTCACCCTCCCTGGTCCCAGGCAGTAGCCACCTGCTTCCAGGGAGCTTAGTAGACACAGTCCAGCAAGGTCCTCTTGAAGCCCCCCACAGGCACCACATGGCCTGCGCCCTCATCCCTTCTGGCACTTGGTGGCATTATTTTGTGCAGTGCAGCCGTAAATTTCACTGGCCACTTGTCAGCTTAGTTACAGTGCAAATCCCAGCTGTGTGGAGAACTCTCACTGCTCCCCTAAATTTCAAACGGACATCTCTGTCTGGGCCACTTATTTAGATCAGAAGCAGGAGAAGGCCACATTCAGGACACTGGCCAGACTGAATACACAGCACCTCCCAGGACTCCCTGGCCCTTTGTCCCCTCTCTACTAGCAGGTCCTTCACTATTCCAAGCTCCACCTCTGGGTTCCTGTTGCTTAGAAGTGGTGCAGGAGTTCTGGCATTTGTCAGAGAAACCAGGAACCAAATTCCCTGTGTGTGAGCACAGACAGGATAGACCGGCCTGAAGTGGCCAGATGCTACCAGCTCGACCCTGGGGGACAGTACCCAGCCCTGCAGCTTGGCCTCGAATTTGCTCTACAGATGCAAAAGCAAGCCTGTCCTTCCTGAGTGTCACCAGAAGCAGGATGGCCCAGGATCCTGGCACCATCTACCATCAGACGTCTGAGAGTTGATGGGGGTTTTAGGGTGAGGGAGGTGAGACAATGCACTTCAGGATATGAAACTCCTCCTCCCTGGACTGTCAGGTGGGGACACTCAAGCATCTCCCTCACAGCATCTGAGGGCTTGGACTCTTTCAGCATGCAGGCTAAGAGAACAGAACAGCTGGCACCTCCTGGTATAGGGTCTGTGGGCCATAAAAGGAATCTGCCACTCCCCAGATGGCCCAGCTGAGCCCAGGAGAAGCAGGGCCCACAATGAGGCCATAGCCCAGACCCTGGGCCAGGAGCAGAGGTGGCTGAGCAGCCTTCCAGAGGAGCCTAGGACATGGCTTCCAGAGTGTGCTGAGAATCAGGCATGCTGTCCACTCCTGGAGAAGCCAAGGAAGGGCCTGGCCTCAGGTAGATGTTCAGGAACTGAATGAATGACACCCCAAAATAGTATTTTGTGGCTCTTAGGAGCCCAGCCTGGCAGAAGGCCCTTGGAAGGAGGGGCCCCCTAGCAGGGCTGGCTCCCTGTCCTCTGGGGACCTGCTATTAAATGCCCTGGATTTCATCAGGCAACTTGGGGGACCTGGGGGGGCTACTAGGCTCCGAGACCCCTAGGACAGTGTTTCATGAGGCTGTCACCCCTTCGTGTGGGGGATTGCTTGACCCCTGAACCTGGGGTCACACCCTGGAGGGCGTGAGAACTACTGCATCTTGCCCAGGGAGGCCCTGAGGGGCAATGACCTGGCGTTTGATCAGTGCCCTGGCAGCCTCTGTAATGGCAAATGCCAGGCTGCCCCTCCAAGTGACATCAGGCACCTCCCTGCCCATGTGACAGGACCCATGACTAGCACACTGCCTTGGAGCTGTCCCCACCTGGGGCCATGTGGATCCCTACAGTGGGGGGCCTGATCCTTTCAAGACAATGCAAAGCATCTGCATCTGCATGGTCTGGAAGGCTCCTTCCCACCTCCCTCCTCTGTGGTGCCTGTAGCCCTCCCACTGTTGGGGTCACCACGTGCGGTTGTGAAGGTCACCTCCAGCACAAAGGCCACCCTCCTTGGCCATCCACATGGCAAACATCCTTGGTTGTTCACCGTGACAACTTTCTGGCAGTAAAACGCCTGGTTGGAACACACCTATGATGCTGTGGTATAAAATATCAGGCCAGATGCCGGGATGCCTCTGGAGGTGGGGACACCTCTGTCTAACTTCCCAAGCAGCCCCACCTCCCATGGAGGGCAGCTGGTGGGGTCAGTGCGGCCATTTACATTCAGTGTCGAGGCTGAGGAGCCCCATCACCACCTTAGGCAGTTAAGAGCCCCAGGCAGCCTCCACCCCTCGTCAGCAGAGGGGCAAGCTGAACCTCCAGTGAAGCAGGGGCTGCCGGGCCCACCATGTAGAGCAGGGATTTTCCACCTGTGGATGTGGCGTACTGATGTACTGAGAAAATTGTTTAAGAGAATTAAATCATTGTTGAGAGAAGTTCAACACAGCAAGTATATTCTTTTTTATCACTTCTTTTTTGATCAACATAACTTAACTGTGCCGTGGAAGTTTAAGTATAGTTTCAAGTGTTCCAGGAGATAAAAAAAAAGGTTGAGGGGCAGCACCTGTGGCTCAAAGGAGTAGGGCGCCGGCCTCATATAACGGAGGTGGCGGGTTCAAACCTAGCCCTGGCAAAAAAAAAAAAAAAAAAAAAAAAAAGGGTTGAAAAGCGGTGCCCTGGAGGACCTGGGAAGGAAGCTGCCGGCGCCCCGCCTCCGCCCCTGCGCCCGAGCCAGCGGCGCGGCCTTCCGTGGTGCAAGGACGCCCTCTTGAGGCTTCCCGGGGCACGTCCCCAACCTCCAGCTGCAAGACACGCTGGGCCCAGGACTCCCAGGTCCTGGCACTTCACGCCCAGGGCCTCGGGGCACGTTCAGGCGCCCGAAGGATGCCAGGAAGGCCAAGCCCCTACTGCTGACTCTAGGGACGCCTGCCCTGTGACACCTGCTGGCTCTCGCAGCGGCCCCGGGAACACCACCGTGGGCGCCGTTGGGGGCGGGCAGGGCTGGACTCTCCCGCACCATCCGCAGCCCCGGGCCTGCGCTGAGCCGCGCCTGCCTTCCAGGTGCAAGTACTGCGACCGCTCCTTCAGCATCTCCTCCAACCTGCAGCGGCACGTGCGCAACATCCACAACAAGGAGAAGCCCTTCAAGTGCCACCTGTGCAGCCGCTGCTTCGGCCAGCAGACCAACCTGGACCGGCACCTCAAGAAGCACGAGCACGAGAGCGTGCCTGGTGCGCGCCGCGGGGCAGGGGCGCGGGCGGGGCCCTGTGGGCGGGGGCGGCACGCTGGCCGCAGGGAAGGCCGACAGGTCCCCTCCAGCCACCTTAGTCAGAGAAAACCTCGCGCTGGCGGCTCTCCCTGAGAGCTCCTGCGCTGTCCCCCCACCCCGAGCTAGTGCGCCCGGTAGAGGGAGGGGTTCCCGCGGAAGGACGCGCGCTGACGCCCCGCCCTGTCCGCAGTGAGCCAGCACGCTGGAGTCCTCACCAACCACCTGGGGACCAGCGCCTCCTCCCCCACCTCCGAGTCGGACAACCACGCACTTTTAGACGAGAAGGAGGACTCCTATTTCTCCGAGATCAGAAATTTCATCGCCAACAGCGAGATGAACCAAGCGTCAACGCGGACAGACAAAAGGTAAGAAAACCGAACCCTTGGGAACGTCTGCCCTCAGCGCTCCTGCGGGGCCACCGTCGGAACCCGCAGCAGCCCCCAGCGCACCCCCGGCTCTGGGAAGCTCCGGGAGCGAGAGGGTGACCGCAGTAGGCACCAGGACAGCAGGCAGGCGAGCGCTCCCCCAGCAGGTGGGGCTGTGCCTCTGAGACTCCAGGATATTTTGGTTTTATTGGAGGCACTAATGGTTTCCGCTGCACCGACACGTATACACACACGCACATGTGTACACACATTCATGCACATGGGCATGCGTGTACACGGTTACACTTGTTCACGTACAGACTCATTTGTGTACATAAGTGCACACACACATGAGTTGTGTGTACACATACATGTACATACCTGTGCATGGGTGTGCATGTGTGTGTGTGTGCAGACACATGCACAGAACAGGAAAATCGCATGATTTGGATCAAGGAGTGCTGACTGGTGTTCTGTGCAACCTGAGCTCCCAGGGCCTGGCGTGTGTCTGGGGCCCATTCTCTGAAAGATGCCCTGGGAAGAGGTTCTTCTTAGGGAAAAGCTAATACTAGACCAGCTGGCAGAGAACTAAAGGTGCTCCAAACTCCCAGAGGGAGTACCCCCTCGCCTCGGGATGTACCCCCTAGATCTGTAGAGGGAAAACTGAGGCCCACAGAAGCAGGGGCATGGTCAGGCCCAGAACCTGCAGCCAGGGCCTAGGCGGCCCTTACCACACTGGCCATGCCTGGGCTGCAGCTCTGGGTCCTGCAGGGTCCTCCAGAGACCTGGGTCCCCGGGGGCCCACCTGCTCCTCTAGGGTACAGCTGCATCTTCCTTGCCATCAGTTCTTCGGGGAGTGCTGAGGAAGGGGGCAGGTGGACTCTGTTTCTGGCTAAGCCGAGTCCGCACCCCATGCCCCAGGGGAGGTGACCTCACCTGGAGGGCTCTTAGCACCTTTGTCATCAGAGCCCAGGTGGGACCCCTACTGGCTCCACAGCCCAGAGTGCCCTGGTGTCTTCTTGGAGACCACTGCATGAGATTGCCCTGCTCTGAGCAGCAGCGTTCTGCACCTGGAGTGAGCACTTCATGGCAGGCCTGAGCACCCATGTGCTGGACCTTCCCTGAGACCCACAGCTGTGCCCCGAGCAAGGCACATCCTCACCAAGAAAGATAACCCCTAAATAGTGGTGCCCTCGAGCCCAGTGCAAAGCCAGACAAGGACAAAGCATTTGTCAACAGTATCCTCACTGGGATGGATGCCAAAGTCCTGAGCTACCCAGAGAACAGCAAGGCCTGGGGCTGTCTCCAGCAGGAAAAGGGCTGGTCAGGCCTCCCCATCAGGGTGAAGCAGGAGCAGGCACCATCCTCACCCTCCTCTTCCTGGAGCATTTCAAGCAGGGCTGTCCCCGAAGGGCACAGGGGAGGTTGCTCCAGGAGCTTAGACAGCCTGTCTGCAGGGAGCCCAGACTCCAGCTGGCCTTGTCCTGAGAGCCAGGGAGCCTTAGGGGGCTCATGGTAGACACTGGCAGCCCCGCTTGGTCAGCAGGACCTCAGCCTCATCCAGAGCCAGTTTCCTTCCCAGGCCTATCAGTGGGACTTCCAGGCCAGTCAGGCTTCCAGGGCCTACAACCCCATGAGACCCCATGTTGAACTGTGTCCTGACCCCCAGCACCTCAGAAGGTGACTCTCTTTGGAGACGGAGACCCTTAAAGAGGTAATTAACTTAAAATGAGCAGAGTGGGCCTCACGCCAAGGGCCTGGGTCCTTATCCAAAGGGGGCATTTGCAGACAGACACTCAGGGAGGCAGCATGGGCAGAGACCTGGCAGTGCATCTCCCCAGCCAGGGAGTGCTGGGGACGGCCAGCATCACTGGAAGCCGGAAAGGCCTGGGATGGACGCTCCCTTGGCCTCAGAAGGAGGCAGCCCTGCCCACACCTCGGTCTCAGACTTCTGGCCTCTGGAGCTGGGAACAAATCCCTGTGGCTTTCGGCCACCTGGTCTGTGGTGCAGCCCCAGCCAGGTGACTGCTCTTATCTGCACCAGTGCCAGCCTCCTGGCCACACCTGTCCTCTCTGGACACCTCCTATTGTGAGCAAATATTCTGTGTGGGGGGAGGGGCAGCAAAGAGAGCAAGAACATGGTCCCTACTCCTCAATGGCAGGTGTCGTCTGTAAACCTGCCCAGGGACACTGGGTCACACTTAGATACACGGCAATGTGGTGAACCTAACCCAAGAGCTGCATGGGGGCTCTCCTGCCCACGCTGATCCGTGCTCAGGGTTTACTGTGAGGGACACGTTCTTGTGTCACCAAGAGGACACAGGCCCCATAGGCAAAGGTCACTCTGCCAAGAGACAGGGTAAGAAGCAGCCCCAGGTCCCAGAGCCTAAGATGCTCCCCTAGCACAGGTGACCAACCAGCAACAGGGGAAACGTCCAAGCCCCAAGACTCTGCCTGTCCTGGAAAGAGGGACAGGTGTCGGCACCTCTAATTCTCCTGCCTGGAAAGACAAGAAATAGAGGCCTGGTGTGTGGAGACCTAGAGTTCAGGGTCTCCTGCAGCCTAATCTCGAGCATATGGGCATCTGCAGCACAGCCCCACCTTTGGAGGATGATTGCCGATAGAGGCTGCACCATCTGTCTAATGCCAATGACAGGACCCCATGCCTCCAGGGACCATGGTGCCTCCTGGGGTGGCCATGGGCAGTCTGAGCAAAGACGAGGAGAGGGCTCCAGGGCTCTGAATGTGAGACTGTGAGCCCAAGCATCACAGGCCTGCTCTTATGCCCCTCTCCCAGCCTTGGGACAGCTGACCAGCTGGCCCATGGCTCCCTGGGGCTCTGCCCCACCCAGGCTCAGCTCATGCTCATGGATATGAAGATGAGCCAGACTCCAGCAGCACTTTCTGAAGGAAATGAGAGCTCACCCCACTCTTGCATTTGTGCTTTTTCCCCCTTTATTCTTTAATAATGAGGAACCAGAGTGGAAGAGTCGTGGTTACAGCGACGGAGGGGAGGTGGGTTCTGATCTGGGCTGCAGGGGCACACCAAAGGCTCCAGAGCACACCCGGCCTGGTGGTTCTGAGTGGTGGTGGCAGGAGCCTTGAGCCCAGCCTCACTCTCTAGAACATAGGGCCTCCAGCCCCCAGGGCCGATGCCACATTCTGGAGTTCTCCAGGCTGGCTGGAAGAATGTGTATGTACCACCACCCGTGGGTGCCCGTGTACCCCTCGTGTAGTGCCTAACCGTAGTACCAGTGTAGCTCCACCTTCCTCATGGGCCCAGCCACTGCTTCCTCCCTAACCCTCATGCTGACATGAACCCCCACTGGCCCTGGTGTCCAGTTCGGCATGACAGCCCACTGCTCTGTGGCCCTGGCTCTGCGCCCTCAGCGTGCTCTTTTCTTCCCAGGATCTCCCATGGCCTCCATTCTCTTGCTCCTCAGGGGCAGCGGCTGGGCCCAGGGAGGGACGAGTGGCCCCAGTCCGTAGGCCCCAAGCATTCTGGCCACCAATGCTAAGCTTTCTCCTGTGCCATTTCAGGACAGAGATCCAGGGCCTGGATGGGAATGCTCAGTGTCCAGGCTTAGCCAGCGAGAAGCCAGAGGATGGGGAGGAGGAGGAGGACGAGCTGGAGGAGGATGATGAGGACAGCCTTGCTGGGAAGTCACAGGATGACACCGTGTCCCCAGCACCCGAGCCTCAGGCTGCCTATGAGGATGAAGAGGACGAGGAGGCGCCCACCTCCCTTTCCGTGGGCTTCAACCACACCCGGAGGTGGGGATGGCCATGTGTCAGGCCGGGTTGAGGGGTCTGAGCGCTGCCAGGAGACATCCCTCTTCAGACCTCAGACTGCCCAGAGCAGGAGCCAGCTCAGCTCTTGCCCAGCGGCTAATTTCTACCCCAGGGCCTGTGCACGGGTCAGGTCCCTCAGTCCCCCACACTACTGGAGGCTTCTAGAGGCTGAAAGCAGAGTGCAGGGAGCAGGGTCCCGTGCTGAGCACCCCCAAGTAGAACTTGTGCTGGCCAGAGCCATGACCCCTCTTGCTGCCTGCCCGCCACCTGCTTTTGGCCCTGGTGAAAGGGGGGCTCTTCCTCCACCGCTGGGTCTGGGAGGGGAGCCGCAGCCCTGCAGAGCTGCCTGGAGGCCCCTTCCCAGCCCTGCTACCTGATGCATGTGCACCTGCTCCCCTGCATCCGTGCGGCTTCCCGTCCAGTGTCCGTGTATCTGTGTGTCTGTTTCCTTGTGCATGTGGCTTGTAGAGGTGCCATGGCAAGCATGCAGGCACGGAACCGGCCGTGCAGCCTCAGAGAGGTGGCCAGAGGCCAGGCCAGCTAACATGGGTCCCTCCCTCTCCCTGGTCATTGGTGCAGGTTTATTGAGGAGCAAGAAGGCGGTCTGTTAGCTTTGGAGCCGATGCCGACTTTTGGGAAGGGGCTGGATCTCCGCAGAGCAGCTGAGGAAGCATTTGAAGTTAAAGATGTGCTTAATTCCACCTTAGATTCTGAGGCTTTAAAACAGTCACTGTGCAGGCAGGCTCAGAACCAGGTAGGTGCCTGCCAGAGCCCCACCCCCCACCCGGCTCCGCCAGGGGACACCCCAACACTTTCCTCCCACTGTGTCCATCCATGTCTGGGGAAGCTCGGGACCACTGTCCTGTGCCCAGAGCATGGGCTAGAGAGAGGCCCCAGGGACCACGCCCTCCCCCAAGCCACCTGCAAAGGAAGGTGATGAGAGCAGACCCCTATGGCAAAGCTCCCTCAGAAATGTCCACACACAGGCCCCCACCCACGAAGCTGCCTCAGCCTTTCTCCTGCTCTAATCTGAGCCCGAGTGACTGGCAGCCAGGCTTTCCCAGGGGAGTCTGCCCAGCCAGGGGTCCCTGCTTCTAAGGCGGAGCTATGACTGAGGTCAGCGTGGGCACGAGGCTTGGCCTCAGGCACTGCTTGGCCCTACTTCCTATGTTAGGTGGCCCTAGGACACTATCGGGGTCTCACCCAGCTCTCTGCGGCCCTCCCAGAGGGTCCAGGCCCCCCCCCCAGGTCTCAGCAAAAGCCGTCTGCATGTCTGTCTTCGTCTTTTTACTAATTCTGTCGAGAATGTTATTGTGGGTGGGGCAAGTGCTGGCCTACCCCCGACCCTCCTCCCTGCTGACCCACACACAATGTTCCGAGCAACCCCTGGGTCCCCGCACCTCCTATCCTGGGGCTTGGGCAGAGGATACCCTGGGGACTGTCTGATGCCTAGCAACGTCTCCACATCCCCTAATAATCCGGTCGGCTCTGAAAGGCTATACATTCTTTCCCGGAAGGAACTCTGTGGTGTCACCACGGTGGGCAAAACACCCGTCCCCTGCCCCAGCAGGTGGAAACAGACTCTTGCTGACCTGAGGGTCTCAGCAATAACTGACTGCCCCCCAGCCCTGATTCATGTCCAGGTGATTTTACTGATCACCAGGCAGAGAAAACTGGGGAAGAGAGTGACTACAGGGGCACTCCCCAAAGAGGCCGAGGAGCCTATGGGCAGGAGAGACCTGGCAGGGCCACTGAGTCTTGGCATCGGTCTGGACGGGAGGCAGCCCCCTCCCTTTTCCAGGCCAGGGGCAGAATTCAGCCTGTTTGACGCCCTTGCCCTCCTGATGTGGCCAGGTGTATGCGGGATGCCCTTGGGGGAGGGGAGGCTGGCCCTGCCCCACACTCACGGTCTCTCGTGTTGCCCCCTTCCCTAGGCGTATGCAATGATGCTGTCCCTCTCTGAGGAGGCTCCTGCGCACACCCCTGCCCAGGGCTCTCTGGACGCCTGGTTGAGCATCACAGGGGGTGGTTCGGAGCCCAGAGCCTTCAACCCCATCAACCACCTCTGACGGCTGGGAGGCCCCTGGGTCAGAGTCCAGAGTGAGGGCATCAGCTCAGAAGACAGATGGCCAGGCCAACGAGAGCCCCATGCACCCGCTCGTGACCGCTCCTCAGCCTCCCACCCACCACGGCCCCGTTGCAACCTTTCCAGTGAAAACTTAGACCCCCAGAAGTCCCTAGCACACCATCTCTAAGAATTTGTCTCGAGAACACTGCTCAGCCACAGTCCAGCACACAGCTGCCCGGGGACCCCTCGGGAGCTGCCTCATGGAATCTCAACCCAAAATGGAAGTGGAAGGGAACAGATGGACACGGAGAGCTCCAGAGAGAAAGACCACGCAAATAATTTTTATAATGAAAATGACTAGAATAACCTTTTTGGTAATCTTATTGACTACAGAGTCTATTTAAGCATGTGGTTTTAAAAATAGACAGTATTTTTTAAAAATCAAAAAAAAAATGACTTGCAAATTGTTTTTTAAAAGTAATTTTGCATTGCTTTGAAGTTTCAGCTTATTTGCAAACCCAAGTCTGCCTAGGAACCAGCACTGTGCTTGGGTATGTTCTTTATACTGTAGATAATGGAGAAATTTTCTATCTCTGACCCTATTTGTACAAGCCAAGGTGATGCTGGGTGCCTCCAAGGCAAGATGAGGGGCCTGGGGCCGCTGCTGTGAACAGTGTGCTGACTGAATAGAAATTCTTAGACACAGTGCCCTGGACTGCCGGTTCACCTGAGGCCAGGACTGGGAGGCATGACTGTGGTCATGTGATGTGGAATGCGTGCCAGGGTCCCATGTCACCTCCAGGGCTATCCACGGGCCCCCACTCAAGACCCCCAATTGTATGGGGAAGTCAGGGGCCGTGGCTCTAGCCCCCCATACAGAGGTATGGCTGGGCCCCTCATCTTCCTACCCTCCTCAGTCTGTGCCTCCACCACCCCGACACTGGCCCCGCCACCATTCTTCGGAAGAAGGCAGGACCTTGGCCATGTCCTGGGTCTCCAGCCGCCCACCCTCAGCTAACCCAGAAGCTCCGTCCTCTCTGTGACTACCCAGGGGGACCCCCCACCCAGCTGCACTGCTCCAGGCCACCAAGGTCCACCTGTGCCTGAGACTCCAGACCCCTGATGCCATCACCACTCCTGCTCCCTGGCAAGCTCAGAACAGATGAGCATCCAGGGAACCTGCTACAGAGCCAGCACAGCCCTGGCCACCCGCACCTCCCCCCTCGGATGTATCTACTTCTCGGATGGGCTTTAAATTATTCCCACAGGGGCCAATTTCAAATAATGATTTATTTCCCTGATGGAATTTACCTTAATCTGTATATAACTTGTAATTTTTTTCTAATTCATTTCTTTTCTTATTTTATTTCTTCTTTAACAGTATTTTTGGCATTAGACATTCTTATTGTGAAAAAACAATGTTAATATAAGTATCTAGTGAAGGACCAAAACGCGTAATGAGGTTGTGTGTCGTGTGATCAATAACCAGGGAGTGGAGCGATGTTTAATGTGCCAAATACCCCCCCGTCCCCCCATGAATCCTGCTGTCACTGCTGCCATTTACCAGACAATCATATGTTTTGTTAAATTTGCGTTTCAGATGAGTTTGCATTTAAGACACGTGTTCTATTTATTTCTTTTATTGTTTGGAAGAAAAAAATGATAGTGTCCCAACGCAAAGAGAAAAAAAATTGCCTAAGTTGACCTTAAAAGAAAAAATAGAGTGTAAATCCAAACAGATGTGGGGCAAGCCACATTTGTGTGGTGCTGTGGACACTCGATGTTTGTCCCTGGAGCGATAGGAAGTATCCAAATGGGCACTTTCGTGCCAGTCCCAGCCGCTCCAGGCCAAAGACAATTGTCTCTGCAGGTGCCGGGCGGCACAGGCTTGCTCAGAGATGCTCAGCGAAGAGGCTCCTGCAGGCGCTACAAGCCCAGGCTCTCACGGGAGGGTCCACCCCTCGTCATATCTGCACAAGGTGTCAAGATGGAACGAGGCCTGTGTGAGCACTGAGACTGCGTGCAGGCTGGAAAGACACCCTTGGACAGCCTCAGGAGCTTGCGCAGGAAAGGGGTTTTGGCCACATCGGTGAGGATTTAGGATTTGCAAACACAACTGCCCGATCAAGAGGACCCGTGACGTGCCCTCGGTCAGACCTCCAGGTACCACACAGAAGTTTCCAATCTCCTCTTTATCCAGATGGGATTCTTGTAAAAATTCAACCTCAGATACAAACAGCCCATTTCTGTAAACCCAGATTATATGATTTTTTTCTCTGAAAGAATAAGGTGTGTGCTTGGGGCAGGGTGGGGAACTATGGTTCTCTTTCTGAAAGGGGAGCCCGGCTGGCTGGAACCCTCGGAGCACCTCAGAGCAGATAAGGGCCACTCTTCCCACTGCACCTTTCCTGGTCACATTCTGTCATTTCTGGCTGATCTAAACATCATCTCTTCTCTTACCATTCTTTTCTTCCACCTTTCCCAGAATACTGGTTGCAGCTTTCAAGCCATTTTGTGCCCCTGAAAACGATGATAGCGAGCCCAGCTCCTGCACAGCCACACCTCAGGCCCCAGCACGTGGCATTTTCAGGGGCTCCGTCCTTACCCTGAGCTGGTGCAGCACATTCGGCGTCACCCCAGACCCTGACGGTCCCTGCACTCCTGGCCTTTCCTCTGCCTCCGAGATCCAGCACCACAGCTGTCTCAGGCAGGAGATGGCTGAGGGTGAGGGGGCCTCGGCCAGCAGCAGGAGTCTGAGGTCCTGGCTCCAGACCCCCAAGCTGAAACAGGAGGCCACGTCGCCATAGCACAGAGACAGGAGGCTGGGTCTGTGGTCAGGCAGCCAGCGTTGTGGCTGAGAGCCAGGGGCTACAGGTTTGCCTAGGTCCAGAGTCCTTTGGTCCAGCCTCAGCAGCTATCCTGATCCTAACTCCTTTGGGCTTTTGCCACTTATTTCTGAGATGAAATTCAGAAGGAGGTTGCCTCTCTTGTCCCTCTGCTGCCCCAGACCTACCCCAGCCCCACCAAGCTAATACCCTGTACTCATTCCCAGGACGCCGGGGCAGCATTCTGTGGACTGGGCACGCCCTCTGTGGATAGGACCCAGAATGTCCTTGACTCAAACCCTGCATTCTGCCTGGGGCCCCAGATGTGTAGCAGTGGACAGAGAGTGGGCTCGGCCATGGCCTGAGAGACTGTGCAGCCCAAGGGGCCTTGCTTTACGTGGCCATGAGTGATGCTCATCCATCCAGACGCTCGCTGGCCCAACACTCTGTGTCCCCAGAGTCTGACCCTGAAAACTCAGAGGGCCCTGGCTTCCTCTGCCTTATCTGCTTCCCAAGTGAGCGTTCGCAAAGCACTTGCCTAGATACATATCACGTGTTTTAGACTCGAAGCCTCAAAGCACTGGATTGTGTCCTACCCATTTCCCTGTCCCCTGGCCCAAGGGACTGAGACCTACTGAACTGTATTCACTGTGCCGTCCCGGGGGAGGGGTGGGACAGATGCCCTACACTGTGGCCTGGGGGCTAGGGGGGGCTGGAGACAGCACTCCCCCCAGCCGGGACATCAGGACACAGCGGTTCCTGGTCAGTGGAGGTCAGCCGGGTGTCAAAAGCCATGAAACTGTGTCTCTGTAGCGATGAATGATACTGTGACAAAGACGTTCTTGCATTCTTCTGAGAAGAGTTCCTTTTCTCCTTCCATTCCATTTTTTTTTTGTTTTGTTCTTTTCTGTCACTGATTCATATTACCACTTTTGGAAAAAAATTAAATAAATAAAAGGCAGCTTGAGTTTCCAAACGTGCAATTCACTTGTGAACAAAAGTGATTCTAACGGTCTCCTTCAGCTATAGCTTGCATTGTCGAAGTTCTCTTCAACACAAGGGAAGTCGAGCCCTGGTGTGAGAATATGTAATTTAAAGTGTGTATGTGTGTGTGTGTGCGCTCGTGCGCGCACGCGTATGTGTGTGTGTGTGTGTGTGTATATATATACTTTGTAACTTAAAGTATATATATCTATATATATATAATGCTTGCAAGAGTCTCATGCCATCTTTCACCATTGTTACATTACAGATTTGGTTTAGTTTTGTTTTTCTGTTGGGTTTTGTTTTGTTTTAGAACTGTATAGTATTGAAAAAGAAATCAACTGTAAATGTCCAGTTTTCATATGATGTTTAAAAAATAAAAACCATTGAGAAGGAGGCCGGTGCTTGTCCCAGGTCCCCCTTGGTTGTAAATGGCTTCTGTTATGTTCATAAGTAAACTGTGCATGGCTCGTGTTTAGCAGTCATTATCGTGTCTGTTCGTGAAATTTTTATTAAAAGGAAAATTCCGTAGATGCACTTATTGAGTATGAGATTAGGGTCGGCGTTCACGAGTCGGAGGCCTGGACCGCCGGCGTGAAGGAGGCGCGGACCTGCTGCACGCGGCCCTCTCGGTGGGAAAAGGACGAGCCAAGAGGACAGCGTAGGGAGACATGAAAGAGCAGTTTTGCAAATATCATTTTGATGCTTGTGATAAAGACAAATGTACTTGTGTAGAGAAATTTCTTTAAAATACAGCCTAGGAGAAGCTGATTTTGAGGTTAATGCTGTAGAATAGGGCTGTACCAAATGTAATCTTTCCAATGCTACAATGAATTTATACATGAGATTGATATGCAATAAATCTGTGTGCTTTTCTAAGCCTTGGAGCCTGCAAACTTCCTTGAGGGGAGGGCCCAGGCCCTGGGCAGGAGGGAAGGGCAAGTGAGGGGGGGGACTTGACTGCAGGAGGCCCAAAGGTGAGGCTCCAGTGCACATGAACCCACCCTCCCTGCCCCAGGGCCAGGCAGGTACCCTGGCTATTCCCGCTTTCCAAAAAAGAACAAACTCAGAGAGGGCACCAGCTATCCTGGACACCAAGCAGTGAGCGGCAACCCTCGGGCGTGGCGGCCTCCAGCTGTGCCCATCCCAGGACACACTGTAGAGGCCTCTTGGCAACACAGCATCCCCTCCTGGGGAGGTGGAAGACCCATCTCCAGTGGCCAGTCCTAAACTCACCCCTTCCTAAGGGTGGACTACCCTTGCCTGCCTTCATGCACATCTCATGTTGCCCCCAACTGGGGGCCAGGTGCTGTCCAGGTGGATAGAGGGGTGAGAAAAGGCCCTCTGGCTCACCCCAGGGTCCACTCCTCTAAATCACCCAAGGGTTCCTCCTTCGGCCCACCTGCCTGTGTCAGGGGCTCCACCTCTCACCCCACTCTGACCAAGAAGCCACAAAAGGAAGTGTATAGTGGTCCTCACTGAGGCCTCCTCGTGGGCAGCCCCTCACTTTTTGCTGACCTGGGCTAACTGCCCTCACCCAGGCAGCACCTTGCCCTGGCCTCTAAACTGGGCTCCTCCCTGCCCCTGCCCTCAGTGGGCCCCACCCAAGAGCCCCCACTTACCCCTCCCACCCTCACAGCTTCAAACACAGGCCTGGCTGCAGGACAACTTCCTGCAGAGTCCACATTTGGCAATGACCTTGGAGACTCTCCACATGGTGCCTTCTTGAGACAGCCTCAGTTTTAAATGGCCTAGGCTAACAATGGGACTGACACCTGGGTGCCTGACACCCTCCAACAATAGGACTGACACCTAGGTTCCTAACACCCTCCAACAGGACTGACACCTGCGTGCCTGACACCCTCCAACAGGACTGACACCTGCGTGCCTGACACTGGCTCGCGCTCTGCCGTCACCTTTGCTGCTGGACTCGGCCATCCACAGGTAGCATCTCACCTGCCTGAGCCTCCAGAGCCACTCCTGCCTTGAGGTGACACCTGTCCTGGGTGCCCCCCCCAGACTGCCCCAGGCCTCTTCATGCAGCCACCCACCCTCGCCCCACAGCCGCCAGGAGGCAGCTCCCAGGCTCTCAGGACACACACCAGCACTGGGGACCCTCATGGGCTTCTCCCCTCCCTCCTGACCACAGAGCTGGGGAGGAACAGCATCCCTTCCACATCCAGGGAGACCCAACCAGGTGTCTAACCCCCCGACCTACACCCAGATGTTCCTTCCCAGATATTTAAGGAGAAGCAGCTACAGCTCACATTTTTATCTGTAGGGAAATATTCTACCTTCTCCATGCAGCTTCAGAAGCGCTCAGGGGTCTGGGGCCCCACAGGCTCCATTCACGGAGCCCAGAAATATTACATGATATGCACTGAGGTGGGGGCTGAAGTGTCTCTCAGGCCCGGGCACTACCCCGTAGAAGGAGGGTCCCATGGATGAATGAATGGTTTGCTGTAAGGGCAGTCGGTCACTCAACATGGATTCCGAGAAGTCCACTGAGGGGCCAGGACATGATCTGATGGAAGGAACAGGGAGCTGGGGTTCTGGGGTTCTCTAGACAGCAGTTTCCAGGAGCCGCCAAAAGGGAAGACACAGAAGTTGACCTTGGAATAAGACCCGACCCCAATCTGGGGCTGAGCACCACTTATTCTCTTAGCACCATCAGGGGAAGTGTGTCTCCCCAGGACAGGATCCATCCGGGAAAAGCGATTAAATATTTCAAGGTTATTTTCCTTCCTGATGTGATTGACGAAGTATCACTGAGCTCTCGAGCCCCGTTGGTCGGACGTGGGGTTTACCCCAGGAGCTTGCGACCCGGAGGCAGCAGGAAAGTCTTCTCTCTGGGAAACGGCTGGGAGAACAAATGGCGTGAACCACAAAACTGATGGATGGCTCTGCTCCCGAAAGTCATTCACAGGGATCAAATGACAGTACCCAGCATCCCCACCAGGGCCTTCTCCCAGCCTTTGCCACATCAGGGCTTCAGTCAAGTGAAAATCCTCCCATCTTTGTTCGGCCTGGCAAACTTTCTCCTCATTAGCTCTGGAAGGGAGAGGAAAAATCTACAGAATAAGAGAGCTATCTGATAATAGCCCTATTGTCAGGGGGACCCCAGAGGAAAAGAGAACAGAGACTAACAGAACATTGCTGACAAGTGGACTTTGTCTTTCTACGGCCGGGTCCCTTGCATAAAAGACCGAGGAAAAAGGCTCCATTTTGAAAATGGGGGGGAAATCAACAAGAGAAAAAAAGAAAGTGTCAATGAGGAATCTGTTTTCTGGGAAAAGAGATGTTTTTTAATTCCCCTCGGATTCATTTTGGGCCAAGTAAGCTTGTCAGTTACTTGCAGAGAAGCTATTTTGAGAACCATTAACCTTATTTCTCATGGCAGCAAAAGTTTTCCAAAAAATCGAGATGTGTCCTAATTTGGGGTAAAATAGCCAGAATCAGGGTGCCTTTTGTGCAGAGGGGCCCAGAGAAATGCTTGTGGGGATTCGGGGGTACAAGGTGGCTGCCAGCCCTGCACCTGACCTCGGGCCCTGTGGGGGAAAAGGAGGTCTGTACTTCTGTGATGGACAGCCCCTGACACAGCCTTGGTCCTGATTCAAGACGGGGAAGCAGCACGGAATTCACTCATGTGGTTGTAGGGTGTAAGAGAAAGGAACTCCACGGTTGCAAGAAAGAGAAGAACCAAAGTCTTTCAAGTTGGTGAAGTTCAGGCATGACCTCAAGCTCCACAGCCAGGCAAGAGCCCACCCAAGACCCTGAGGGAGAGAGTTGTCTCTTTTTTTACCCTGGATGAGGCTTGTGGTCCTTGGACTCCTGAGTCCCCCAGGAAGCTCCAGGAAGCCAGAATGGCGAGACAGAGCAGGACCTGGCTTTCAAACACAGTGAACGGCAAGCTCCATCCGCACAAAAATCAGTGCACTGAAGGTCACGGTGGTCTCAGTCATTATGGCCCCAAGCTGGAGAGAATCAGAATGTCCATCCACTGATAAGTGTAGACACTGGAGAGATTAACCCTCCACATGAGAACAAGTGGAGGCTATTCATTCAGAGGTCACTATAACAAGAGAGTCGGCCACCATCACCTGTGTTCAGCAGGACTCAGGCCAGCTTCAGAGTGGACAGAGGCAGGACTCAAGTGGGCCCCTATGGAGGCTGTCAGCCTGGAGGCGGGGCAGGGTGGAGGGCGGCTGTCCAGAGCAGGTGTCCTATGAGCTTGGGTGAGGCCATGTTTGAGGTTAGAACATGAGCTGGAAGAAGGGAAGCTGTCGGCTATGAACCGAGTCCTAGCCATTTGGGCCAATTGTCACAGGCTCATTGCTACAGAGCGAGGGTGGCAGTTCTGCTGTTTTTTCTTCTAATACGCTTTATATTTTAGAGCAGTTTTGGGTTGACGACAACATTGATCAGAAGGGACAGAGATCTCCCAGGTGTCCCTGCACCCCCCCACACACAGCTGCCACTATCAGCATCCCCACCAGAGGGAACATTCGCTACAACTGTGACCCACATGGACACATCATTGCCCAGAGCCCACGTGGAGTTCACTCTCATGCTTTGTGGATTTTGACAGGAGTGAAATGGCAGGTATCTACCATGTAGTGGCGTACACTGCCCCTGAAGGCCCCTATAATTCACCTGCTCATCCTGCCCTCCCCACCAAACCCTGGCTGCCCCGATCTTTTTACTGTTCCTGTAGTTTGGGGTTTTTCAGGTCATCACAGTGTTAGAACGATATAGCCTGTAGCCTTTTCAGATTGGCAGCTTTCTCTTAGAGAAACTGAGATTTCCATCAAGCCTTCCATGGATTGACAACTGTACTCTATTTAGCATGGAATGATACTCGCCGTCTGGATGGGCCGCAGTTGACTCATCCACTCACCTGCTACAGGGCACCTGGGTTGCTTCCAACTCTCAGGAGTTATGAACAAAGCTGCTATGATTATCGCTGCTCAGGTATTTATGTGAACATGAGTTTTCAGCTCCTTGGGATAAAAACCAAGGACTGTGATTGCTGGGTCAAACGGTAAGAGTAGAATCAGATTTGTAAGAAACCACCAGGCTTTTCCAATGTGGCCGTACCAGTTGCATTCCCACCAGTTAAGAGTGAGAGCTCCGGCTGCCCACGTCTCGCCAGCACTTGATGGTGTCGGCTCTAGGTCTGGGCCATTTTGATGGGGCAGTGACGCCTCACTGTCATGGTAACCTGCAGCCCCAGTCGTGTGTTTGAGTGGCACCTTCCCAAGTGCTCCTGTGCCATCTGTGCCTCTCCTCTGGTGAGGTGCCCGCTCTGGGGGTCCATCTTCATATGGGTGAGTTCTGGGTTTGCATATGGTCTGGCCCTTTGTGCATTTGGTCTCTACAAACAAACAGCAGTGCCTCCCAAGAAGGAGGAATAGTGACCATGCACGTAGCCACGCGGCGAGGCTGAGGCTCTGAGCCGCGTGGAAGGAGCCACCCTCTGGGTGACTCCATCGAACTGATAGTTCCGAAGGGGAAGAGCTGCGGGGTGGAGAGCAGGTCAGGGGCTGCCAAAGCCGGTCAGGGCAGTGACTGCTAACGGGTCCTGAGGACACTTCCGGGGGTGATGGAAACATTCTACATCATGACCGTGGTTATGGAACTACGCATTCGTTGAAAACTCATCTAACCTCACACTTCAAAGGGGTGATTTTATTAGATGTAAATTGTGACTCAATTAACCTGACTTTCCAAAAACTGTGTCTCACCCACCCACACTTTAAGGTACAGGAGGCTCTGGTGCACTTGAAAGCGCCCCACATCCAGGCTGGCGAGGGCCTGCCGCCCCCCGGCTCCCTGCCAGCCCTCCTGGGCCAACCAGCCTGCCCTCGAGGAGGCCTGCCTGAGGTCCACCCCCTGCAACGTCAAAACCGATACCAAGAAGCCCGGGAAGGGCCTGAGATGGAAGGCATGGGGAGAAGGGGGGCTGCAGGCACCACAGGGTCTGTGGCTCTGTGCCACACCCCAAGCCATGGAGGGTGCCTGCTCTCCCCACTCAGCATGGAGCTCAAGAACATGGATTTTGTGCTCAACATCATTCACAGAGTTCGAAAATACACCAAGCGTCACCGTAGACACTTTCGGCTCTGTGTGCACGCAGCAAAGGACAAAATCACGTACAAGATGGAGAAGCAGCAAACCGGTGCTTTCCTGGACAGGGAGGGAGGTGGCAGGGCTTCAGGTCACCTACAGTGTGTGTAGATACTTCAGGATCCTGTAAACACACACCTGTGTCATCTGTCCAGGGGAAAAAGGGACACAGTTGGTTGTACCCGTCCCTTCCCATCCATGTGCATTTGACTGCTGCTTTTGCCCTTTGCAGCAGTGAGACCCAAGGCTGTGCAGAGGGGCCACAGGGGATCCAGTGTCAGCTGTGGGTGCCCTTTACCAAGGTGAACAGTCGCCTTCGTTTCCTCGTCACTGAGAGTTTTATCTCACTAGCTGTTGGTTTGGTCAAATGCTTTAAAATACTCTCTCTTTTATTTGGTGAATGTGGTGGTTTCAAACACTAACCTTGTGTTTCTAAAACAAACCCCACTTGACCATGATCTATTATCCCTCAGACACACGCCTGGATTTGATTTGCTAAAGCATTTCTGCTATGTCCAGGAGGGATATGAGTCCACATTTTCTAATGACACATTTATATTGATATTAGAATAATACTAACTTTGTAAAATGGTTTGAGAGAAAATATTCCCTCTTTCTCAAGTTTCCGACAGAGTCTATCTATGTAAGGCTGGGGTTATTTCTTCCTTCTGATTGAATAATATTTGACTAAATTCACCAATGATGTCATTGGTGCCTGGAGTTTTCTCTGCAAGGTTTCAGTCTGTAAATTAACAATTATAGCCTTAGCGCCTGTAGCTCAGCAGCTAAGGCACCAGCCACATATGTCTGAGCTGGCAGGTTCGAATACAGCCCGGGCCTGCCAAAGAACAATGACAACTACAACCAAAAAATAGCCAGGTGTTGTGGGGAGTGCCTGTAGTCCTAGCTACCCAGGAGGCTGAGGCAACAGAATCGCTTAAGCCCAAAAGTTTGAGGTTGCTGCGAGCAGTGATGCCACAGCACTCTACCCAGGACAACCTAGTGAGACTCTGTCTCAAAAACAAAAAAAGAGTTGTATTTCTCTAACAGATACAACACTATTTAAGTTCTCCTATTTGTTCTTGTGTCAGTTTTGATGCTTTGTAGCTTTCAAGGAACTTGACCATTTTATCTAAGTTGTGAAATCCATTAGCAAAAAGTTATTCATAGTATTTTCTTGCCATCGTACCATCTGCAAGATTGATAGTCATGACCCTTTTTCTTTCCTGATATTGGTAATTTGACTCTTATCTCTTTCTTTGTTAAGCAGTCTATGGTTATCAATTTTATTGATCTTTTCAAGCAATAGCCTTTTGTTTATGGATTTTCTTGATTATTTCCTATTGGACTGATTTATTATTTTATTTACTTTGGTTTTAACTTGTACCTTTTCTTAGCATTTAATAAGCTTAGCTCATAGACTTTAAGCATGTCTCCTTTTCTAATACAAACACTGAAGCTACACATTTCCTTCTAAGCACGGTGTTGGGGCATCACACACATTTCAATATTTTGTATGTTCTTTATGGTTCAAAGTATTTTCTAATGCCTCCCAAGATTTCAATCTTGATCTTTAGGTTACTTATTTAATTTTCAAACATTTGGGAATTTTCTAGATAGGATTTTGTTATTGGTTTATAATTTAATTGCATGTGGTCACAAAACACACTGTATCATTTCAATGGTGGTTGTGTTACAGCCTGGCATATGGCCAATCTTGGTGACTAGTTTGTCACCAAGAGCACGAATTCTGCAAATGTTGGGCACGGTGCTCTGTAAATGTCAATCAGGTCAAGTTGGTGAGCAGTCTTTTTCACGTCTTTTCTACCCATATTGCTTTCTCTATCTACTGTTCTGTCCAACTGTAACTGTGGTTCTGACCACACCTCCTTTCAGTCTGGTCAGTGGTCACTTGTTCTTGCACCTGCTCTGAAACTCTGTTATGTGCACTCACATTCAGGATCGTCTTCCTTATCAGGTGAATCCTCTGTCACTATGGTATGTCCCTTTCCCTCATGCTAATGTTCTTGTTCTGACATCAGTCAGTCTGTTACTCATACAGCTTTTCCAGCCTTCTTATGACTAGCGTCCTCCATGTCTCTTTCACTTCCATCCTAGTTGTGCTTCATATTTGAATCCCCATATCTACTAAGCATCCCAGCATTGGGTCTTGCTGTTTCTCCAATCTAATAACCTCCATCTTTTGATTGGTGTGTTTAAGCCGTTAACAGTTAATGTAGTTATTGATGTTGTTGGATGTAGATGACCATCTTGCTGTTTGTCTTCTATTTCCCACATCCGTTCTTTGTATTTTTTCTCCTGTCCTGCCTTCTTTTGGGTTAACATGTTCCATTATTCTATTTTATCTTCTCTCTTGGCTTATTAGCTATAGCTCCTTGTCTTACTTTCGATTTATTTTTCTTAAAGTTCAGATTAATATGAGGGCACAAATAAGTTACAATGTTTACGTTTCTTAGGTAAGGATCCCGTTGTAGTTGTGTCCCACACCCAGGAGGTGTGCCACATACCCTGACCTTGTGCACATTAGGTGGAACCACATCTATCCTCCTCCCTTCTCCCCCACTTATCCTAATTTTTAGCATCTGTTCTGGGGTTTTCAATACTTTTCTTTAATTTTTCATTATCTGTCTTCAGTTGATATTATACTGTTGTATGCAAAATACATGAAATTTACAATAGTTTATTTCTAGCCTCTTCTCCTGTCTTTGTGCTTTTATTGTAACATATTCTACTTTCACATAAGTTATACATTTCATAATGCACTGTCATGTTTTCTTTAATCTATTACCTTTTAAAGAATTTTTTTTGGGGGGGGGGACAGAGTCTCAAGCTGTCCCCCTGGGTAGAGTGTTGTGGCGTTACAGCTCACAGCAACCTCCTACTCCTGGGCTCAAGTGATTCACCTGCCTCAGTCTCCCAAGTAGCTAGGACTACAGGCGCCCGCCACAAGACCTGGCCATTTTTTGGTCGCAGCTGTCATTGTTGCTTGGCGGACCCGGGCTAGATTCAAACCCCCCAGCTCAGGTGTATGTGGCTGGCACCTTAGCCCATTGAGCCACAGGCCCCAAGCCCTTTTTAAAGAATTTTTAAAGGCTCAGTGCCCATAGCATAGGAGTTAGGGTGCCAGCCACATACACCGAGATTGGCGGGTTTGAACCCAACCCTGGGCCTGCTAAACAACAATGACAACTGCAACAAAAAATAGCCGGGCATTGTGGTGAGCGCCTGTAGTCCCAGCTACTTGGGAGGCTGAGGCAAGAGAATCACTTAAGCCCAAGAGTTGGAGGTTGCCGTGAGCTGTGATGCCACAGCACTCTACTGGGGGCAACATAGTGAGATTCTGTGTCAGAGGAAAAAAAATTTTTTTTTTAAAGCACGCACACACAAAACAGTCTTTTATGTTTATCCACATCTTTGCAATTTTTGGTGGGCTCCTTCTCTTGCACCGACCCAAATTTATATCCAGGGCTTTTAACCTGAAATAAATGCCTTTGACATTTCTCAAAATGTGGTCTCTCCGTGATGAATTCTCTCAGCTTTTGTCTTAAAATGTCTTTATTTTACTTTCATTTTTGAAGGATATGTTCACTAGAAATGGACATCTTGGTCGACAGTTTTGTTTTCCTTCAGCCCTTTAAAGATGTTGTTCTCGTCCACTCAGCTTTCAGTGCTTCCGTGACAAGCCAGCATTTATTCCCGTTGTGCTCTCTTGAGATTTTCTTTCTCTGGCATTCGTTTCCAGTCATTTGATTCTGAAGTGTGGTTTGCTTTGGGTCCTTTGTACTTACTCTGATTTAACGTTTCTGGCTCAGTGGATCTATGGGTTTTTAACCACATTCGGAAAATCTTTCAGCCTTTATTTCTTTAAACATATTTCTTCTCCTCACCCCTTTCTTGGCCTCCACTAACAGATATTATAGGACTGCTCGATAACGCCTCACACGTCACCAAGCCTTTGTTCATCTTTCTCCCCAGTCTTTTCCCCTGTGCCTCTGTTAGGATAACTTGTATTGTCCTGGCTTCAAGTTTACAGAGCTTTTCTTCTGTTGTGTTTAATCTATTAACCCCATTCAGGAGACTTTTCTGTTTCATTATTATATATTTTCACGTTTAAAATGTCCACGTATTATGTTTTCCGTCTATCCTTTGATGACAATCATGGTTTCCTTTAAATCCTTGGACGTATTTATAGCAATTTTTCTCCCATCTGTACCATCCCTGGGTCTGTTTCTACTGACTGATTTTTCTCCTAGTTACAGGTCACACGCTCCTGCTTCTTTGCACATCTAGTCTTTCCGCATTCAGTGCTGGTGGTGGTAAAGTCACATTGTTTGTGTTTCTGGATTTCATTGGCCTTCTTTTCAAACGCACTTGGTTTTGTGCTGACAAGCAGTTTATTTACTTGTGGGTCAACCTGGTACTTTTGAGACTTGTTTGAATGTTTGGTAGGTCCCGTCTGGAGGAACCACCGCTCTGGGATTAGATTAGCCTTCCATCTGGAACACAGCCTTCTCGGGTTTCCTCTGAGTGCTCTGGGTGGTTGGAGGTTAAGGGTTTCCTGGTCCCAAGTGAAGTCTGGAGTTGCTCCGCTCTGACAGCTCCCAGGGAAGCTGTTGGGCACCGTCTTCATGGACTCTCTACTTATGCACGACTCAGTATTTGGCCAAAGACTCGTGTAGACCCCGGTGAGGACATCGGAGCACCTCTGCCCTCCTGCCTCATCTCAGGGCTCTGCCCACAGTCCTGGTCTCTCTAGACTCCCACGTCTGTCCCTGCAGATCAATGAGACCAAGTAGGCTGTCTCGGATGAAAGGCTTGAGTGCTTCTGTTCCCTGCTACCTGTTGTCCAATATCTAGAAACAGCCATTTCTTTTATATTTGTTCAGTTTTACAGTTGCTTATGGTGAGAATAAAAGTCTGGGACCAGGTACTTCATCATAGCCAAAATATCTGTAATGTCTTAAATTCTCAACTGGGAGGAGAGACACTGTTTTTGCTTTTATTCCCTATACTTCATCATGAACCTCAAGTAGTCCCCGGTTACCAGTAGGGTTCCTGGCTCTGTGTCAGACTTACTTCTCACTTAAGTAACTAGACCACTTAATAACCAGGTGACAACAGGAAAACATTTCTCCTCTTAATTAAATGGGGACGATGATGCCTGGGGGAGTTTCTTCGAGAACTCAGTGAGATGGTGCATGCAAAGCTCCAGCATGCGGCCTGGCACACAGTGGGCGCTGAATACTAAGAGGCGGCGATCGCTTGTTGTTTGGGGGTACAGGAGGAGCAGACTTTGCCCCCTAACCCCACTTCCCACTCAGCAAGGCCACCCAGTAGGACAAAGCCAGCCAGGCCCTGCCCAGAACCCCTGACCCCTTCCTGCCCCCACCCACCTGTGGGACCCACCCAGCCCTAGGCCTCCACTCTCCAGCACAGAGGGGTCTCTGTCCTCCATCCCACGCACAGCCACAGCATCATCTACGTCAACGGGAGCCTTTGCCCACTGCCTGAGGGCTGGGCAGGGGCATCCGTGCAGCCCGCAGTGAGTAATAGGTCAATCCCATGCCCAGGGCCTGAGAAGAACAGAAGAACGTTATTCCCTTCCCTCCAGCCTGCACCTTCCTGTGCCCCCAGGGAAGGAGGTCAGCAGGCAGGCGAACACTGCCACTGCCTGGCAAGGAGGATGGGATGGGATCCCTGCAGCCTGAGCTGGCCCTTGGCCCTGTGCACCTGCGAGGGTCCAGCCTCCTGAGGACCTGCTGGCCACAGGCACTGCCTCTCCATGCTGCAGCCCCAGTTGCTGAACAAAAGCTTGGAAGACTCCAAGTGAGATCTGCAGGTGCACAGGACCCCACGAGAAAGGGAGCTCTCCCTGCAGATAACGGGCATGGCCACTTCATAGGGACTTCCCAGCAGCCACTAAGGTTGGGGAACATAGAGGCAAGGTCCCCAGGGCAGGCTGCATGTGTGGCACAGTCAAACCTTCCCTGGTGCTGGGGCCACTGGCTGCCCACTGGCACAGGCCTTGGGGCTGCAGAACAGGACAATGGCATCACCTCCCAGACTTCCTGGTGCAAGGGAGGACCCCAGAGGGCCACGTGGAGGTGGGTCCTTTAGGACACTCAGCAGCTGAGGAGCACTGGCTGACTGCACATGTGTAGGTCTCAGCTGTGCCCCCTCCTCACAGTTCAGGGGACCCAGAGTTCATATCCAGGTGACCACAGGGCCAGGCTCCCCCAGCAACCCCTAGGGGAAGATCCTTCCTTGCCTCTGGCTTCTGGAGGTGGCCAGCTAGCCATGGTGTTCTTGGCTGGTGGCCACATCTCTCCAGTCTCTGCCTGTGTCTCTCTGTCCCTGTGTGTCCATATTTCCCTCTCCTTAGAAGGACACCAGTTCACTCTGGATTAGGGCCCACCTCATCATATCTGCAAAGACACCATTTCCAAATAAGTCACGGCCCTGGGACATAGGACTTGGACGTATTTGGGGAGTGATGAGCACGTCAGGAAAGGCCTGGTTGAGCAGACACTCTTGGGGCCAGGATGTGACAGGCCAGATCAGTGATCCACGCAGACCTCTCAGAAGAGTGTCGCAGACAGACGGCGAGTGCAAAGGTTTGGGTCAAACACCCCCTTTCAGATGCCTCTGGACCCTTATTTATGAAGCAGGGATTGTGGGCCCCTGCATTGATCAGGGGTTCTGTGAAATGAGGGGTTTTCAGGCAGGGGCACATCCAGCCTAGAGGTTCCTGGCAGAGAGTGACCCTGGGCCTTCCTGAGGAGCTGCTGACTCTTGGTCCCAGCACAGAGGTGCAGAGAGCCCTGGGACCCACCCTGTGGCTGGCCCTCTCTGAGCTCTTTCTCGCCTTGCTGGTCCCTTCTGACCTTGCAGCCAGTTCCTCCCAGCCTGAGCCCCGCTGGGCTAAGCCTGCATGAGGACATCTTCTGTGTCATTACCACCCCCCACCTGCAGCCAGGGAGGGCGGGCACAGAGAGATCTGCCACTTGCTCAGGGTCACATATTGCTCATGTCCCAGCCACACACTGAGTGGCCCGTTGTTCCTCAGTGATCCAGCAGGTGATGGGACATGAGTTTCTCCCCAAAGCCTCCCAGTTTGGAGGCACAACTGGGGTCAGGCTGAGTGGAAGGGCCAGCACAGGTTCTGGACAGAACGGGTGGGTAGGGTTAACCCTGCAGCAACCAAGGCAGGTTCTGAAAGAGTGTTTTACAGGAAAGCACGGGGTAGGGGGGTCAGGAATCTGCATCCTGCTGAGTAGCCTGGGGTGAAGCCTCAGTTTCCCCGTTAGTCAAGCCCTCCAGGCCCTCCTGTGAACTAGGCCTTGAGTGCAGTACCCACAGTGGCCTCAGGGAGGCAGCAGCCACCTGCTTTTCCCAGGAGCTGTCTGGACGTGGACCTACCACGCAGGTGGCCCCCTCAGCCCTTAGGAACCCTCAGTTCCTCACCCATCCCTCCAATGGGACTCAGGGCACTTGCACACAGAGGGGCACTTCCTGACTCCCAGGCAACTCCAGATGCAGAACCGGTGTTGGGGACTAGTGAGTAGGGCAGCCAATGCACCAGGCTCAGTTGCCCCACTATAAGTAACACCCAAGAAAATGCCAAGGTGGGTTCCCTGGGATACTAGCAGGCCCAGCAGAGGGCATCAAGATCATGTGGCCACCCAGCTCTTGGGAGGCCGGGGCTGGGATGGCAGTGCCCTGGCCACTGCACCAAGGCTTGGGCCAGGGAGGGTCCAGGGAGGTGGCAGCTCAACAAACGGAAGCCTTGGGCAACAGGCCTCTCCAGAAAAGGGGAGGACGGAGACAGGTGAGGTGGGCACAGGCAGCACCTCTCGAGTTGAATCCTGGGACCTCGGGTCACATCAGTGACACCAGGCACTTGCTGAAGCTCTGCCATGTGCAGGGCCCTGGGCTGTGGGCTGCAGGATGGATACACATGAAGCCACAGCAGAAGAGGCTGCATTAACAAAGGCATAGCACCCAGAAGAGAGGAGGTGAGTGCTCCTCCCTCCTCTGTCCTTGAGTGGTACTGGATGTGCGCTGATGACCACATTTTGAGGGAGATTTTGGCAGCCTGGAACATCATGAACAATCTTGAGTCAATGGTATGTCTGGAGTGGACAGTGCAATGGTCTGATGTGGGGGGTACTAAGCTCACCCAGTACCCAGGCAGGGGCAGGATGACATCAGCTTCCACAGGCCAGGGTGGGGACCGAGGTGTCTGTCTCAGCCCCCTCTACTCTGCTCTCTCTCCATCTACCAGATGAAGAGAGCTGCCAGAACCACCCAATCTGACCACATGCCTTTGCTTGGACCCTCACTGCTCTTAGAATAAAGACTGTAGTCCCCCAGCCCCTGTCCAGGTTTCCCCCATCCCCATGACTTGTGGGCTGTCTCTGGCCAATTTCCCTCCCGCTTCAGAGCCTTTGCACCTGCTGGGACCATGCCTGAACTTCTTCTGTCTCCTTTTGCAAAGCTAACGTCTGCTTACCCTCCAGGTCTCAGGTCCATGGCCCTTTTTAGGGGCAGTGGTACTGACTCTCCAGCCCGTGGCAGCCTCATACATCACCACAGCCCTACCTGTTCTGCTGTCCTCAGCAGTAACTTCACCAGCAAAGACCAGAAGACCCAAAGGAAACCTGCAAACTCTTTTCGGAATGTTGCCTGGGGTTTGGCACACAGCTTGTGGTCCACTGGCTGAGAAGCATCACCCAACTCAGGAGCCAGGAGGATGTTGTTCCCACAGGGAGGCTGTACAAGGCACCTGGATGACCTGCATCTCCCCCTGCAGAGAGGAGAGGAGGGACGAGGGGACAGTTGTGTGGAATTCCCCCCTGTCATGCCATGAGGCTGGATGTGAGCTGCACCGGCAGGGCATGGGCAAGGAGGATGGGCTTCACGGACAGTTGAGGCTGCTTCCCTTGATGCAAGAGGACCCTGGGAGCTGTGGGCAGTTCTTGAGCAGAGGCATGCTGTGGGGACGAGTCTGCTGTCGTCATATGGGCTGGTGTGGGCTCTGCAGGGCTGGGAACTGGGGTGGATAACACAGGGCAGGTAGGAGGGCAAAGCTGTCCCAATCTCAGGCGGAAGCAAACCCTGCCCAGCCCTGTTCATAGCACAGGGCACCTGATTTCCCGACTCCCCCAGCTGTGTGGGACCTCTACCCTGGGACCCCTACAGCTCCTTCCCCTTTCCCCAGGGCTCAGGAGGGAGCAAGGAAAGACCAAGCTTGGAGTCCAGGCCCAGCCTTGGACACACTGGCAAGTCCCTTCCTCTGCAGCCCTCAGCGTCTCCATCTGCAGGACAGGGATGCTGGTGACTATCGGCACCAAGAAAGTGGCCAGAGTGCTTTGTGTGCGCCCAGGCTGCCCTTTAGCCTCTGGGCTTCGAAGTTCCAGAGAGAGGAGCCTTCCTGCGGTACGTATGTCTCCCCGCAAGACTGGGTCCTTCAGGGAAGGCCTCCTGGAGGAGGCAGTGAGGCCAGGGCTGGAAGGCGAATGACGCACGGAGGAAGTCCAACCACTCCGGCCCCCACGCCCGGGAGGCGACGCCCGCGCGGGCCACAGCAAGCGTGGGAGCCGGGGAGGCGCAGGAGGCACCAGGAGGCAGCGACTCCGACCGGGACACGGAGGCACCAGCCAGTCCGCGGCGTGGTCACGTGGGCGCCGATCTCCCAGGTGGGGCGCGTGACGCAGGCGGCGCGGCCAGGTGCGCGGCGGCGCAGCAGGTGCCCGGCCCGGCCCCGCCCCGCGGCCCTCGGACCCGCCGCCCGCCGAGCAGGAAGTGGGGGGGCGGGGCTGGGAGGGACCCGAGGTCTCAGACCGGAGGCCGCTGGACGCTGGACCCACCGCTCCTCAGCGGCGCTCCTCCGCGGCGCAGGTGAGCCCAGGGGCACTGTGAGCTTGGGGAACAGGTGAGTCGGGGGAGGGGGAGGAGGCCTGGGGGTGGGGCCTTTCCTTCGCTAATCCCGCAAGCCCCGCCCCGGGGACCGCGAGGATTTGGCGACCCTCTCCTCCTCCGCCCCGGCTGCGAAAGGGCGGAGCCGCGGACCCGGCCCTCCAGACCCCAGCAGGCGACCCCGGGGGCGCAGCCCCTCCCTTGAAGGGAAACTTCCGCAGCCGGCGCTCAGACTTCAGCGCCGAGGGACTCCGGGAAGTTTGAAAGGTTCTGAGATACGCAGAATGAGCTTTCCGGGAGCCCCTTAGGGAACGTGTCCCCCAACCTGCTGTGGTCTCTAGTTCGAAGCGGCACCCCTATGCCCCCCGCACGCCCTGGTGGGCTCGGCACAGGTGCAGGGAGGGGTACTGCTGTGCCTCAGACGGAAGGGAGTGTGCAGGGCTGCAGGGCGCGAGGCTCCGTTAAAGTTGCGGGAACCGCGGGCACCTGCCCTGCCTCTGTTTCTGCATCTGTCAAATGGGAACAAGCATCCCTTTTGAGATCCGACCGTGGACCCCAGCCCCGCTTGTGAGGCGAGGAAAAGGTGTGGCAGCCGTGAGTCCTTGGTGTCACTGCATCTGAACAGGTGCCACCTGGGCTGTGTCCCACCTGACGTGGGGGCTGCTGTGCCTGGTACCTTGGGGACCAGGGAGAGGGTCCCAGGTGCTGTCTGTGGCTGTCCACCCAGCCTCCGTGCTGGGCTTAGGTGTGTGGGCTCAGGGCTGTATGGACTAAGGCGAGTCACGTAAGCCTTCTGGGCCTCAGTTTCTTCATTTGTGAAAAGGGAATAAGAAGTGTTCCCTTACAGGGTGCTGACCCAGCGAACCTGTGCTCAGCTCCTGTTCTGCATCAGACGGACGTGGTCCTTGCTCTAATGATGCTCACAGTCCACAGAGAAGAGGCTGAGATTGGGAGTCTGCAGGCTGAAGGCAGGTGGGAGGGAGCAGTGCAGGTGAGCTTCCTGGAAGAAGTGAGGTCTCAGGCACTGGAATAGAGGGCACCTGGAGGGTGAGGTGGAGCAGGTGTGCCAGGTGGAGACCCCTGGAGGATGAGGTGGAGCAGGTGTGCCAGGTGGAGACCCCTGGAGGATGAGGTGGAGCAGGTGTGCCAGGTGGAGACCCCTGGAGGGTGAGGTGGAGCAGGTGTGCCGGGGTGTAGGCTTGCAGGGGAGAGGGCTCCGCTCCCCCTGGGTCATTTCAGACCCAGGTGACCACCCTCTGTGGGAAGCGCTCTCTACCTGCACAGCAGGAAACGGGAAGCTCTCTCTAGCTGCACAGCAGGAAACGGAAAGCTCTCTCTACCTGCACACCGGCATCCCTCTCCTGCAAGTGGTGCGGTGCAGCTGCTGGGGTCCCCACAGCAGACCCTGGTTTGCTGCCCTGAGATTGGCCGTCTGTGTTTGCATTTTGCTCCAGGTTTGAGCACTCCGAGGGTTTGGGCATCACAGTTTTGGTCTAGGTTCCAGGTTTATCTTGGCTGCGTATCCCTGGGGGGGATACAGTCTGGGCTGGGGTCCTCCTTCCCTGCATGCACAACTGTCCATCCTTGGCAGCATCTTTATTTCTAGAGACTCTGAGGCTGAGCCCAGACTTCCCACTTTCCTGGTTCCCTGTGCTGAGACAGTCATCTAGGTCAGGACAGGGCCTGGCTCCTTGCCCAGCTCTGGCTGGCCAGCAGTCTGACCCAGGCAGGTCATGTTACCTGCATACCTGGATCCCTCACCTGTCAGAGAGGGAAGACACCCACCTTCCAGAAGTTCGGGGAAGGGCTAAAGACAGGATGGGGAGGCCTTCGGAGGACACTGCCTGCCTGAGGCCTGTCAGAGTGGGACTCTGACTTCCTGCCTGGGGCTCTTGGGGGCCTGGCCAGGACCCGGCTTAGGGATATCTTTCAGATATCCCTAATTCAGAGCTGGGAGCCTGGGAGTGACTAGGCGGAGCAAGTGGATCTCGCTGCTTCTGCGAGGAGTGAACCTCCAGTTAGATGTGTCGAGGTTTCCTTCTTGGCCCTGTGGGCATTTGCTCCAGATTCCTGTGTTGTGGCTATTCTGGGCACTGTCGGGTGTTTAACCGTTCTCTGCCCCATCCCCGCTCCCGGCTAGTGCCCAAGACCACCACCAACGTCTCCAGACCTACTGAGAGTGTCCCCTGGTGAGGGCCACCCTGCAAATGTATGGCCCATGTGTGGCTGGACTTAACAAAGCCAGATCCTGCCCCCAGATTACATGTGGCTCCAAGTTCCAGGCTGGGCCGGGCAGAATTTCCCAAGTACAAGGGTGTCATTGTGGGTTCAGTTTGTCTGCACAGAGACAGAGGTCAGGTGGAAGAAGCTGGAGAGGCCAAGCAGGCTGGGGTCAGCAGGACCTACAGGCCAGGGTAGGAGAGACGGAGATGCCCAAGGCTGGAACTACCCCTGGGTGGAGCCAGAGACCACACAGTAGCCTAACCAGAGAGACAGCAACTTCCAGACTCAGGACGATTGGGTCCTGGTAGCCCTGAGAGCATCTGTGACTTGAGCCCCGGGCCCAGGTGAGATTGTGGTTCTGTGGGGCAGCAGGAGGGATGGGGTGGTGTCAGAGGCTGGGCTACAGAGCAGCCCTCCCAGCCAGGCGAGGCACGTGCAACCTAGGGCTTACAGGTTGGGTGGGTCACCTGAGACTGGCCAGAGCCCTCCCTAACCCCACCTGGTCTCCCATGTCCTATAGCTCCTCCTGGAAAGTCCTCTAAGTCCCTTCATCACCCCTAAAATTCCTGGTGTCAGGAATACCAGGCAAGGTATTTAGTGGCAAAGAGAACAGTGGGGCCCCACCCAACCATGGGGGGCCCTTCTAGCCCACCCTGAGCGGAAGTAGCAGGAAGCCAACTGAAAAGCAACACAGATGGGCCTGGAAGCTGCTTTGGGGAGACAGAGTCAAAATGAGGAGACCGGGGCCAAGCAGCCCAGAGCCAGGCCTTCATGCATCAGTGTGGGAATTGAGCCCAAGTATTTATAGGGGCACGAACGTATAATTGTCCCTGCCCCAGAAGGCTTACAGATGTCGGGAGATAGGGACAGACAGCCTGCAGCTGTGGCCAGCTGTGCATGTCTCTGGAGCTTTCCTGAGGCTGCACAGCAAGTATAGTCTGACTTGAAATGGAGAAGATCCGCCTCTGTGGCTTATGGCCACTGCAGGGCACCTGGCCTCTCTGTGTGGCACCATTGCCTGTACTTACTGGGAGAGCAATTGAAAGGAATCTGAGCTCCAGCCCCTCCTTGTCACCAGCTCCTGGACTGCAGGCATGGGCCAGTGTCTAGTGAATAGAACAGGGACAAAACCCGGCAGCCTGCAGAAGAGGCTGGGGTGAAGCAGGGAGTTCTACAGAGCCCTCCAGGACAGATGCCTGTGCACCTGGGCCTCCCACCAGCGTGAAGCCTTTCTCCTAAATAGAAGCAGAAGCAGACAACCAACTACCACCAGGGTTGTTTACAGAAAGCCCCGTGCCTGAAAGAGAGACCAGCAGGGGCTGAGATGAGGAGGAGAAAGTATGCAGTGGGGTCCAGGCTCCAGCATCCAGCCAAGAGAAATGTGTTCAGAAGAAAATGTAATCCTTATCCTCAGAGTTAATAGAAGATGTTGCATGCATAAAACAAGAACAGGATGCTGTGACAGGATAAAGAAAGCTCTTTGTAGGGAAAGATTGGGAGATTAAGCAGAGGGATTGTCCCACGAAGGGAAACAGATGAAAAAGTGGGAACGGAGAGGTAAGAAATTGGGAGAGATTTCAGGGTTTCAATACTCATTGATGGATACTCCAAGAAAGAAAACCAGAATAGAAGAAATTAATGAAGGAATGGTACTAAAACACTTGTGGTCCTAAAAGACAGGGATAACCATCTAGGAAGTTGCCCCTGGCACTGGCTCAGTGAGGAGAAGTGGTTCCCCATGGAAGCATGTCACCATGAGCATCAGAGCCCCTTAGCTAAAGCAGGAGCCCCAGACCCTCACTCAGCAGGGCATGGTCTGAGGTGGAAAGATTGGAGTGTCATCGGGGTGCCCCACCAACAGCACTGGGGACAGAGAAGAACAGAAGAGAATGATTTGAGAAGGGCACCAGCCCCCTATACCAAGGGTGGCAGGTTCGAACCCAGCCCGGCCAAACTACAACAACAATAGCCAGGCGTTGTGGCAGGCACCTGTAGTCCCAGCTACTTGGGAGGCTTAGGCAAGAGAATCACCTAAGCCCAAGGGCTGGAGGTTGCTATGAGCTGTGACACTACAGCACTCTACGGAGGGCAACAAGGTAAGACTCTGTCTCTTAAAAAAAACAACAAAAATACAGAACAGAATGATTCACGGTTCTGGAAGAAAAGGGGCATTTCCAGCTATCAGAAGCAGGCACCCCTGAAGGATGGTTCTGGGGGGGGAGGGATGTCAGGTCTGCCCGAGGCGAGCCCAGAGGGAGGACAGAGGGTCTCTGGGACTCGGAACTGTAGGACAGATTCTCAGGAAGCACAGCAGAGACCCTGGAATGCTTGGGGAAAGATTAACCAGGAGCCAGGGCTGAAGCAGGAGGAAATCATTAACAAGACGGTGAGGCCGCCTCCCCCTAGGGGCTGCTGGCCTGGTGTGGCAGTGCAGGGCTGAGTCCTCCACAGGCAGGGAGAGGGTGGGGACAGCCTGAGGCTGTGACTTATTGAAAATCCTGGGGAGAAGCTGATGAACCCTGGGGAAGGGGGCGGGTAGGGACGCCTGGCTTTCGGATACGCCTTTGTTGCTCTTTCACTTCCTAGCAGTTCTTTAATAAAATTAAAAATCAGAAGGCAAAGAAGGCACGGGGGTACTGCCAGGGCCACAGCTCCTGACAGCGGGGCTCTGGAGGGCACTGGGTCCCAGAGCTCCCGCCTATACCCTTCACAGTGTCGCCCACCTTAGGGCCCTCGGTCCCAGCCAGTGGTGCCCCAGGCCTGTGGGTGTGGCTGCCTCTTGGGAAATGGAGGCCACACCCAGTGTTGGCTCACCCGACAGGTTCCCATTAGGGCACCTTCCAGCCTGAAGCAGCCTTTGACCGCCCCTGGGAAAGGCTGCCACTAGTTGGGGAAGTGCCACCCTCCAGGGCGGGGGCACTGTCTTGGAGGAAGGGGCTAGGAAGAGTCAGACCTGGGCAGAGAAGTGGTGGCCTGGGCGCTGGAGGACAGAAAGGAATGTTGGTTGTGGGGGAGGAGGGTGTCACAGCTTGGGGCTCCTGAGAGCATTTCTTTGTGTGGGAGAAGGGCGTGTGGATGGGAAGTACCCCTCGGATAAGTGATCCATGTTTAGAAGGAAAAGCCTGCACAGGATCTCGGGGCTGTCCATGAGGGTATCTTGTGCTTGCTACCTATAGAGACAGAAGTCTGAAGTCAACTGGCTCTTCCACCAGGTTAAAACGCAGACAGGCTACCATAGTGGGTGATCCTGGGGTGCTGCAGAGCTGCCTGGGCCGTGGCTGGCATCACAGAAGCCAGGCCCCCAGGGGAGGCGTGGTGTAGCTGCTGTTGTCATCGCCAGGCATGGAATGTGCCCTTCCAGCCAGTGTGGGGGCAGCCAGGCCTCTGTGGGCAGCCCCTCCCTAGGGCCTGCACTCCCGTTTTTGCAGAGAACTGATGTCCTGGAGAGCTTGGTGGCGTCTGGGGCTGAGTGGGAACAGAGAGCCAGACCTCCCAGTGTCCTACAGATGCTCTGGCGTGCTGATTTAGTCCGTTGTATGGCTTCACCAGGCCTCCCTGCGGACCGTAACTCTGGGCAAGTGACTCTGAGCCTTGTTTTTCCAACAGAAAAAACGGTTTTGACCTCTGGAGATGTGTGCTTGTCACATACACAGTCTGGGGGCCCCAGAGCACACTAGTGCTGGCCTTGTTTTTACGTGACTCAAAGAGTAAAGGAGCACATTTCCTCCACGTGGCACCTGCTCCTCCGTGGTCCTCCTGAGCCCTGGCCCCTGTTCCACTGCCCGTGCAGTCTGAGGAGAACAGAGCAGCCTGCAATGGTGTGGCCTCAGTCACCGCAGCACTGGCACCAGCAGCCAGCCAGGTCCTGTTTCAGACACTTTGCACCCCTGAGCTCCTAGACGCTTCATAGCAGCCTTAGGCATGGGCTCTGACAGTGCCCATCATCAGATTTTGAGACCAAGACACACTGAAGTGGCATCACTTATTCCCAGATGCTGTGCCCCAAGGCAGAGCCATGCCCTGACCCAGGTGGGAGCCCCTGAACTGGGATGTGCCTCAGAATGGGCCAGTTAGTGAGGCTAAGAGAGGGGCGCAGACCAGAGCCTAGCTTGCCTTGGTCAGGAAGGGCGGCCATGGACCGTCCCCACCCCACCCAGAGTGCTCAGGAGCAAATCTTCATGGGACTCCTGCTGGATCCCAGCTCAGGTATGTGTGTCCAGCTCCACATTTCTTGGTCACCTGGGGTCCTTGGCTACCAGGTTTCCATCTGGATGCACATGCCCATGGTCATGGCATGAGGGGACAGGCACAGCGGTGAATTTCGAGCCAGCTCATCAAAATTCTATGTGAGAGGTACATACGTCCCCAGCCCAAGGGTGCAGGAGGGGGCAGCCCTGCCTCGTGCAGGAAGGAGGAAGGTGAGAAATGTTAGGACCAGCCTCATAGGAGCACCAGGCCCAGGGCTGAGGACAGTGGGGTATAGATGGACTTGGGGACACACAATGCCAGAGTATCCCCGAGGTGGGAGCATGGAGTGGGTGGCCCACATATGTTAGTTTGATGCCTGAGGGTGGCTGCTGCCCTGGGTGGGGGTTGGTGCCCTGCTACTGTTACACCTGCACGGGACAGTTACTGTCCGAGGAGGGGGCTGCTCGGGCTGGGGCTCCCTTCTGAGCTCGGGGATGTGGAAGGATGCTGCGTGTTGCCTGGCATATGGAAGGGTTTTGTAGACAGCCATCCACAGCCATGTCAGCACATGGTGTGTCTGAGAGAGGGGCACAGGCAGGCCGGGCTTGGGTCCTGGGCCTGCCACATCCTCTGTTTCATCCTGGGCAAGTCCCCAGGCCTCGCTGTTTCACTTGCAAAATGAGAGGAGACAGCCACACCCTGGGGAGCCTGCCCTAGGGACTGTGGGAGGCTGAGGTCACTACCCCCTTATCTGGTGCCAGCCTTGGGGCGCTCCTGAGGACAGCATTAACTGTCTTCATGACCACAAGGAAGTGCCTATTGTCAGCCCAGCTTCCAGCCCAGGCCTGTGGGGCTCCAGGGCCAGGCACCTTGAGCTGCCCCAGCTCACCCTCGGCTTAGGAGTTTTCCCGGGGGGGGGGGGGGGGGGGGG